>JBBMKA010020610.1:0-28692 GCA_037833695.1 Sechiopsis laciniata | reverse complement strand
AAAAAAAAAAAAAAAAAAAATAAATCTCTATCTATATCTATATATATATATATATAAAACCAAATTAGATTCAATCCAATTAAACTGATTGAAGCAAAATTGATGGCCTCAATCAACAAAAATGAATAATTTTCAATCAAATGAAACTAATTGAAACAATAAAGTGAAATTAATTGAAAACAATAAAAAATAAACATTTTATTATGTATGAAATACTTTTAAAAATTTGTTATAATTAAAATAGAGATGTTAGAATTTACTATTTAAACAAAATAATTTTAAGATCCACTAAGAAAATTTGAATCTCTATCTTTACGGGCTGTTTGTTGGAAGATGTTATGAAGTTGTTGAGAACTAGCTGTTCTACAGCTCGTTTTTTCCTTTTTTGTTTTTTTTAGCGATTTCTAGAATGAATACAGGAGCCGGAAAGAAGAACAGGTGGAGCAATGTAGGGCCCGTTTGATAACATTCCCGTTTCCCGTTTCTTGGTTCTTGTTCCTTGTTTCTTGTTTCTTGATTTTTCAGAATAAAAAACAAGAATATGTTTGATAACTATTTTTGTTTCTTGTTTATAAGAAAATCAAGAAACAGAAACAAATATTGTTTGATAACCGTTTCTTGTTTTTTGTTTCTTATTATTAATTTTTTTATAAGTATTTTATAAAAAAAAAATGTGTTATATAACATATATATATATAAATATAACTTCAAAACTTAAAAGTTCAAAAAAATAAAAAATAGAAACAAACATGTTTGATAAGTATTTTTATTTATTTTTAAATATATAACATATACTAAAATATTTAAACGGGCCCGTAACTGCTCCCATAAGGACCACTTTACTATTTTTATTTTTCAAAACTTTCTTCGGAACTTTCTTCTTTTTTTAAGCTTCCATTTTTAAATTTCCTAAACCCTAAATCCTAATTAATTATTTTTATTATTTCAAAAGTAAAATTTTCAGCTTTTTTTCTCCAAAATTTAAGTATTAACTTTTATTTTTAAATTTCTTTTTTTTTTTTTTTTTTTTTTTTTTTTTTTTTTTTTTGTCAACGTTCAAATTATCATTTTTTCCCTTTTCAAAATTTGAAAAAAAAAAATCAAAAATTAATTATTTTTATTATTTCAAAAGTAAAATTTTAAGCATTTTTCTTTAAAATTTCAGTTTTTATTTTTTCAAAATTTCAACTTTTAATTATGAATATTTAGTAATTATTTTTTGTTTAATATTTTGTAATTCAGTAAATTATTTTCATTCACAAAATATTGTATATTGAGAACGTTACATAATTTAAAATTAAAGTAGTTTCCTAATTCATTTTCTTTTGCTTTAAAGATTATATTTATCTTTTTTTCATTTGCATAATATCATTGATTTACTAATTAATTAAAAATTATTCTCATTTACATAATATCATATTTTTTATAAAAAATGTCATCATTTAAAATTAACCCTCCTTTCATAATTTACATGTGATTTTTAGAAATATGAAATAAATTAAAGTTCATATCATAAAAAATATTGGTATAAAAAGTACTCACAAAAAATAAGATTACAAAAATTTAATAATACAAATTAAAACAATAAATAAAGAATGTGATATTTCTAAGTTCTTATAAATACCAATGCATTAAACATGAAATAATCACAAACCAAAGATACAAAATTAGAAACAATGTTGCATATGATCGGAGGAAAGGGAGACACCAGCTATGCTTCCAATTCCTTGCTTTCGGTAATATTTTCGAGTTCAACTTTTAATTTTTAATCTCTAAACTTTGAGATTTGTGTCTACAACTTTATTCTGAACTTTCGTTGCTTGATCGTAACATGTTTTTATGAGTTGTAACAGCGAAAGGTAACATCAATGACATGGCCAATTGCAAAGGAAGCCATTGACGATTTCTTCGGTAGCAACAGCTTTCCATCGACAACCTTAACGATAGCAGACTTGGGCTGTTCTTCGGGACCAAACACTCTCATGTTCGTCTCGAACCTAATCAAACAAGTGGAAGACCTTCGGCGAGATCAGTTAGTTGACAAAAAAAAACCTTTGGAGTATCAAATTTTGTTGAACGATCTTCATGGGAATGACTTCAATGGCGTTTTTACATATTTGCCAAGTTTCTTGGAAAGTTTGAAGTCCCAAGTTGCTGGAGGTTGTGTTGGTCCATGTTTATTCAATGGCGTGCCTGGTTCTTTCTATGGCAGAATCTTTCCAACACAAAGCTTACATTTTGTTTATTCTTCTTATTGTCTTCATTGGCTCTCTCAGGTAATTTTCGCACTACCCTTAATTAGTGTTTGGTTATCGCATATTAAAAATGATGAAGATGCCTCATATTATTAATAAGATGTATTAGATAGTTAAATAATAGAATGTTAAATTTAGAAATTTATCACTTTAAAAGGATCGTGTTGTACCAACTGATAAGGATGACAACCCTACCCAAATCTCCATATTGATATGATATTGTCCACTTTGAACCTAGACCCTCATGACTTTGTTTTGGGCATCTGCCAAAAAGCCTCATATCAATGGAGATAGTTGTCATCACGTATATACTCATAATCTTCCCTTAATCTAACCAACGTGTGATACTTTGTTGCATCCCAACACCAACTACTTTGTGTGAAATACGAATGCAGGTTCCAAAAGGGATAGATGAGAGCAATAAAGGGAATGTTTTTATAGGCAGCATAACTCCAAAGAGTGTGTGTGAAGCTTATTATAAGCAATTCAAGGATGATTTTTCAATGTTCTTGAAGTGTCGTGCACAAGAAGTAATATCTGGAGGACGAATGGTCCTAACAATGTTAGCAAGAACAACTGAAGATCCATGCACTGAAAAGTATGTTTACATTTGGGGTTTTTTGACTTTAGCTCTCAATGACATGGTTTCTGAGGTAAACAAAAAAAAAAAAAAGTTGAATTATAAATTTTGTCTTACAACTAAAAAAAAAAGTTAGTCCATCTAAGCTATAAAGACTATATACTAAGTTTCTATTGAAACTTTGTCATGTGGTTAAATGTAAACTATTACAGGGAATTGTGGAAGAAAAAAAAGTGGAGTCATTCAATATGCCAACCTACATGCCATCTCCTTCAGAAGTAAACACTGAGATCTTAAAGGAAGGAAGCTTCAGCATTCAGTGTCTTGACATTTCAAGACTTGACTGGAAGTTTTACGACACAGAAGAAATCCCCCACTCATCATCAAAAGACAGTGCTTATTATACTGCAAAAAATATTAGATCCGTGACCGAACCAATTCTAGTTCATCACTTTGGAAAAGCCCTCGACATCGAAGATCTGTTCTGTAGGTACGCAGAAATTGTTCGTCATCGCATCTTAATCGAGAAGATTGAGTACATCAACCTTACTGTCTCCCTCACCAAAATAAATTAACCCAAATGTATGGTAATAAAACCTGTTGGGTGAGGATTTGAATCTCTGAAATGCAAGAGAAAGTATTTTGTGTTCAGCCTATGAAACATTGATTCTGTTAAATTGTCATTTGAGTTTGATTCATTTTTATCTTAGTACTTTCAAATGTCAAATTTTAGTTTTTGTACTATCAACAAAGCTTTTAAGTTACCGGTTGCGATAAGTTATTTTTATTCGATTTGGTTCAAATAATAATCATAGATTTAGGGGGCAACTTCAATGTCTATAGATGGAAATCAGAAACTACAGTAGCTCATCCTCCTAAAAAAGTATGAAAATTTTCAATAAGTTTATTGAGAAATCCGAGCTCCACGTCCTCATGTTATAAATGGAGACTTACTTGGACAAATTTGTGCATTTCCCCAATTCTATCTAAACTTGATAGATTCTTGTTTTTGAATTCAACCATATTTGAAAATTTTGGAACTCAAACATGTAACCTCTTGATTACTAGCCTGTATAAATTACGACTAGAACTATGCTCATATTGATAATTGAGAAATCTTGATAAATTGGAAGAAGATGGTCGTCTTGATATCACATCAGTCACAGGTCAGTTTTGAAAACGATCAGGCTAATCTAGTCTAAAAGAAAACCAAGTGTGGCAGCAAAGGTGTAAGCAATCTTGTATTCTTGATATTAAGAAAGTTTTACATAAAGTAGACTGCAACTTCATTTTAGTTATTATATATACAGTTAAAAGGCTTCAACAATAAATTGTTTTCGAAAGATTCATGGTTGAATTTCCAAAGAGGTAAGCTCCAAGCAAACAAGGCATTCGTCAAAGCCATCGCCTCTTAGATGATGCTACAAGAAAATACTTAATTAAAGGATGTACTTTACCAAATGGTGGTTACCATGTTAGTCACATTTTATTTGCAGGTGATGAACTCCTTTTCTCTGCTTCTAATCCGGACATGCTCCACAATCTAATGATGCTTATCAAAACCTTTGAAGAATCCTTGATTTTGAAGATCAATGTGCATAAATCGAGTCGTACGAGTATCAATATCTCGGTGAAAAGCTTCAAATTGAGCCTGATTCCAGGCCCTATTGCAGCCAACCATTTTACTAGCACTTTTTGTTAGGATTTTCGCAAATATTAGGAAGAAGATTTTCTACATTGGAAAGATTCAAGGAATCAGAAAGGTTCAAGAAATTGTAAAAATTCAAGGAATCAGAAAGGTTCAAGGAATTGGAAAGCTAAAAGGAAGTGGTGTGCTTCAAGCACTATAAATAGAGCAACTGGCTTTGGTTTCAAAGCATTCCAGTCGGAAGCACTTTAAGTTTGACGTACTGACTCTAGTTAAATTCTTTCTGTATTCTCTTGTGGAGAGTGAGGCAAAGGGTGTGAGTAGTATAAGCTTTGAAGAGAGTGTTTATGTGAGTGGGGTCGGGAGAGAGAATTCTGTGTGATTGTAATATTTATCATATAGTGGAAGTTCTTTCTGAGCGTAGTTTTTTTCTCCGATTTGGGAGTTTTTCCACATAAAATCTTGTGTTCTCTTTTATTATTTTTCCTTTTAATTTCTCAGATATTTTCTGCTTATTCTTGCAGTAATTAGAGAAGGTTTTTCCCGACATTTTTTGGAGCTCATGCTTACCAAATAAACTCAAGGTCTTCATTTGGACTGTGCTTCATCGTGGCACTAATTGTGCAGATGTTACTCAAAGAAAAAAACCCCTCATCTCTACATTTCTCCCAATTGGTGCCCATTTTAGGATCCAAAGTTGGACGTACAACTTCCTGAGAGTAGTAGTTTTGTATTTACCGTGTTATCTTGTAATAAAAGTAACTCAGAACCTGACCCAAAATCTTATAACACTTTCATCTATTGTTTTTTACTGTGCCTTCTCAACTGGTTACATAAACAACCTCCCTTACTCCAGCGTTAATCTGAAGAATCTCTACCCCTTTGCGATCTCAACACAAGCTGTTCCAACCAACATAAAACTCCTATATTTGGTACTCATACTGGTTTTTGGTGAAATCTAAACATTTTACCAACTATGATGTTGCCTCCATGATTCTTAATTGAAGAGCTTTTATGTACCCTCATTGATGTATGCTCCTTACATACATCAGTTCTTTTTTCCAAAAAAAGAAACATATTAATTGGAATTGAACCTTGAGAAACAATAATACACAAGTCGATAATCATTTAAACAGACACCAAAAGGCTAATATTCGGCAAACTTAGAATTCAGCCTGATAAATTGACTATAATAAACAATGCATGGTTCAAGAACCAAAAAAAGAGGTTGAGGTTAAACATAATAGGCTTTGACATCTCTATTATATAAATGTAATAACCAAGTGTAACATCGTTAGGAAACTTGGTCATATACCTCTCCAAGAAACTCTTTTCCGTAGGATGTAAGCTACTAATAATGCTCAATTTTTTCTTTAATAAACTTTTTGCATAAAGACTTTGAAGAACAGACCACCTTTGAATCATCCTCTTCTTCAAACTAAAGCTCATCATAGTGGGGTTTGTAGCAATATCCTCTAGCTGCATCCCATTTTGTGTACAAAAAAAGTCCATAGTCTTGAAGATATTCTTCTCATATAGCATCAAACATAGTGGAAAGTTATTAAAAGTTAAAAGATTTTGGTCCTTTGACCTCAACAAACTTTCCAAGGTCAAAATAGTCATCCTAGAGAGCACACTAATAACCTCAACAAACGCACGTTTTAAAGGGTCAAATCACATACCTCTAACTTGGTTAACCATGCAGCAGAATTTGGAATGCTTAAGGAATGCTGAATCCGGATAATTCATAACTAAAAACAAAATCCAAACTTCAGAAACTCCAAATGTTCATAACAATGCAATGTTTGGTGCAATTTCAGTTTGCAAACCCTGAAAGAATTCCCTAGGCGAACTTTTTATACATTTAACGATTTTTTCATCTTCAACAGCACAGATTAAGGTATTCGTAACAGGGAATTATATGGTTTTTTATGCTTCTCCCCAAAAAATGCAGACTTGAATTTACAATCTTAACACATTCTAACTTGGAAAACCCAAGGGAATGCAAATGTTCAAATTTGGGAAGAATTGTTTTATCACTGTTAAGAACTGAATCAGGGTCTTTGACGGTTTTGAATTTTAGTTTAGAAGCCACATAGAGAGCAATCTCTAATGGAATTC
This sequence comes from Sechiopsis laciniata, assembly GCA_037833695.1. NCBI lineage: Eukaryota > Viridiplantae > Streptophyta > Magnoliopsida > Cucurbitales > Cucurbitaceae > Sechiopsis > Sechiopsis laciniata. The sequence goes on along the minus strand of JBBMKA010020610.1, from coordinate 22,088 downwards.
TGCATGAATTGACGAGGTATGAAACTGCGAAACAATTTATATGCGTTCATCTTCAAAATGTCGAAATGATACTTTATTGGGAAGCACTAAGAAGAATTTGAAGCTAAATAAGGCATCAGGATCAAACCCTCATTTGGCGACTGCAATTCTCCTTGTAGAACTTAAGAATTTGATTTTGATAACTTCTAAATAATTGTACTTATTGAATCTAATTTTCCTATATTTAAGTTAAATATTGAGATTAATTTTTGGTATTATGCTTTATTTAGTCTATAATATGAATTGTCAAAGTAGTTGTGAAATAGGATTAATTTTAGATTTTAGTTTGAATTAGAAAAAATGAGATAAAAAAATAAACAAAAAGATATTGAAAAAAAAAAAAAACAAAAAGAAAAAAAAAAACAAAGTGGCGCCTGCCACTTTAAAATTAAAAAGGAAAGCAAGCTATTGGGCTGGGCTCGAATGAGCCCAATTATATATTGTGAAACCTATTTTTATTCTCTATATATATGGGCAGGAGACGTCAATGAGAGGGCAGCCGCAAGAGGATTAAGACAACAGCCGCAAGAAGATTAAAGCAGCAGCTGTACATAGTGGGGTTTTATTTATTTTATTGATTTTCTTTCGTTTTTAGTTAGTTTTATTTTACTTCTAATTTAAGGGTGGTTATTAAACTCGCCTTGAATCTAAACTAGTTAACACAGATGGAAGTATTACTTCAGCTAATGTTGCTCAACAATAATTTACTCCTTATCGTGGTTCATCAGAACATGACCCATCAAGGAATTCTTATCAATAGTCCGGAAATGGCAGAGGTCGTGGGCGAAACAATGGTCAATCCAATCATGGAAGAGGCAATGGACGTTGTGGTGGTAGAAACGAATATAACTGCTCCATGTATAACAAAGCGATAACACTCGGGATAAGTATCAATCTGGGAAAGATTTTGGAGATGCAAGTGTAGAAATGCGCTAGTGGAATGCAAGAATACATATACTATCCCTTTGCAATTACACAGTTATGTGCGGATCAGGGCATCGGGCCACAACGTTGTGACAAGACTTTGAGCGTATTTCCATCAAAGGAAAGTGTAGCGGAGTAAAGTAAGGAAAATGAAGACACAAAAACTATTGTCGGATTAGCAGGAAGGATAGCTAAGCTCGAAGAAATTACACAGAAATATTTGACTTATGCAAAAGAGCGAGATGAGCTATTGATGCTTCACATGATAGAAATAAAAAAATACTTCGAAAGGCCTGAATTTCCAAAAAAAATATTGAATTCGGAGCATGGAAAAGGCAAAGGAAAGAGTGGCGGCAATGCAACGAATTAGATGGAAGTCTCGTTCTCTTTTACTGCGTTTACTGCATCTTATTTCTTTTCGCATGCATTTCATAAGTAATCGTAATTCTATTTTGATAGGATCATGCATTTAGGATGCAATTTATTTGATTTCCCTTATTATCATTTATAAAATTCAGTAATTTTCCTTTTGAAAGTCGACTAAGCATGATTATCGCAAAACTGAATTTAGCGGAAACATAATTTCAATTAGAAGAATTCTTAAGTTCCCTTAGATTCAAACCTAGCATTAGAGTAATCCTTATCATGAACGACAGAAGGAACCAAAAATTCGCAAGGAAGTCTTAGAGCTTGAGATAGAGTAAAGCAATCACAGTAATAACTAAGTTTGGGGGAACTAAGACTCACCTTAATTGAGGGCAATGAAGAATTTAAGTTTGGGGGTGAGGGCAACCCGAGGAGTGTTGAAAAAAATAAAATAAAATAAAGTAAAGATCAACCTACTCTGGCAAAATAAGAAGGACAAGAAAGGCGTATAAGCCTAAGGAAACCTTTTATAATTCAACATTGAGTTAAAAATTGAAAAATGTATTTAAGTTGATTTAGGTGGTCGACTGCGAAGTATTAATGAAATATGCCTAAAATTAACATTTTAGTTTGAATTTATAAATTGTAAATAAAATCAAAGGAATTGGAAAATGAAAATGAAAAAATAATAATAAAAACATAATAAGAATCAATAACATCGGTTGTTGATTTAAAAAAAAAAAAGAAAAATATATTTACACTTCTATCTATTTTTAATATTTTTAATTTAATTATGGATTGTGGCAGTTAAATGGCAGGAGAAAGTGGGAGTATTGGAGGATTTTTCTCCTGATTATTTGCAAGCATTGAAGGAATTTATAAGGGAAAAGAAAAAAAAGATTGGGGGGAGAGAACAGATCGAGGGGATTGTGCAGAGGAGGAGGAGGAAAGGCAGATCACAGAAGCTGAGAGAGGGAGTGAAGAACGGATGAGATATTTTTTTTCCTCTCAAGTGCTATGACAAATCCATCAACAAATTCGGTTTTATTTTCAATTCCTTTCTATTTTCTATGATTCATCTTATGAACAATTTTTATTGCCTTTTCATTATGTGTAGTTAAATTTCAATTTCTGATTCAAGGATGTTTTAATTTTTTCGGTAATTTCTTTTTAAGGTTTTGGACCAAATAGAATTTATTTCAATTCAAGAATTAATTGTTTTTTTGTTCTTATTCTATGAATGATTGTTGGTAAATTAAATTGACGACTTAGTTTATTAGCAATTCATTCGTGCTATACATGATTCTGTGATATTTGTACTATCTCAAATAACTGTAAATTGTAGCAAGAGGTTGGCTTATGTGTGTGTAATCATGGCTGTTCCAAATTACACAGCTTGCATAATAGACCTTAAGGAAACAATTAAACAAAATTAATTAATTTGTAGCTATCTCGATTAGTTAAATTTTGGTTTAGTCGTTCTCATTGTTTTTAATGCTATTGTTTAAAAGGTATGGAACGCTATCATGCCCAATCAATTAAACAGTAAGTTTTGAGTTTGATGCTGGGTCAAAGTCAATAAACTAGGAGAATAATTGCTTATTTTGACTTTTCTAAATAGGTAGACTAATTTCTTGAATTTTATAAATTTTATTTATTTTTTATAGCCTACGATTGAAATTGCAGTAGGATTAAATCAAACCTTGAATTAGATTTTATTTCATATAGTTGTCTGTTTAGTTTAGTTTATTTTCATTTATTTATTAGTTCACAACTCTAAAACCCCTATTTTATTTATCTATTAACATTGAAAAATTAATTCTTAGTTCTATTCGACCTGGTTCCACTAATTCTACAAATTAGATTTAGAAGAGTCAGTAATTATTTTGGCGGGTTTCGACAACCCGACCAACGTGTGTGAGAGAAGAAGAGGGGGTGTTGTGTGGTTGTGTGATAAAATGAGAAGAAAAATGAGAATTTAATTTTTATATTTATATTAGAAAACCCTTTCCATTTTAATCCTATGAAAACCCTACCCATTAAAGTCATTTCCATGTTCACACCAAAATAAATAACTTGTATTTTAAATGCTAATTGTTGTTTTGCCTATTTATAAAAAAATCTAAATTTTCTTATGGTTCCCCATTATAATTTAGAAATAAGAAAGGGTTTAGATAGGAATTATTCATGGGTTTCTAAAATTCCAAAACTCCTAATTAATTAATTAATTACTCTCAAAATGCATAATAAAATTAGGGAAGGTTATCAATTTCAATAGAAATACATAATTATACTTTTTAAAAAATATAACTAATACATAATTATACTTTTAAAAAAATATAACTAGGGTGTTACAATATTCCTCTCTTCAAGAGACATAACACCCTAAAGAACGAGATAACAACTCGTCTCAACTTTGACCCCCAAGTGGTTCAATGCACCCTCTGGTGCCACCACACTACTTTCAATAAACCGCATGTAGTTGCTTAAAACCTTTTCAACCCAAAATAAAATTTTGAAATGGTTTAAAACTCATCTTGTTATTTGGGTCCACCAGACTGCTAATCATTGATTATAGGTTAAAATGTTTGTTCCTATGGTTGAAATCATCCAGGTTAAAAATTTAACTTAACAACTCCAGTTGTTCAAAACATTTCAACCAAAAAGAAATTTGCACTACTTTAAAATTCATTAGTAAATGGATCACCATGGTTATTATTATCACGGTGGGTTAAATCGTTCAAATTTTAGTCGTTAAAACACCATTGTTATAATTATTGTTTCAAAACATCACTTCCTATTAAATGTCTTACTTGGTTAGGTTTAAAACAATTACTCTTAAAATTTGGGGTACACAGGATTTTAGTTGATAGAGGAATTTTAGGACTTAGGTTTTCACAACTTGACACTTACGAAGAGCTTGAAAAAGCAAAACCAACTAGCACTTAGCACCAACATTGAACATGAACAACAGCCTGACCCCGCTGGGTCGACCACGCTAAAGCAAAGATCCACTTACTAAAGCTCCTGCAACTTCCCGCGCATTCCCCATAACAAACTTACTACTATGAAACTTTTTCCCAAAATGAGCAACAACAAACTTTACCCTGTGGGCACTACTTTTAAATTCACCTTCGAACAAACATCACAAAGCAACCGAGCGAGGCAAGACTCCATAAGTTACGGCAACACATAGACTAATTTGGCTTGCAAAACAAACGAGGGCGGTCCTCTGACCTGCACTCTCTAAACTCAAAACTCGACAAAGAAGGAGGACGAGATTAACCTTCTTCCAAAGGCAGTCAGTGACTGCATGGGTATCAACAAACGACACCATGCCACATATGGCATGGAACTCAAATAAGGGTAAAGCTAACCGAGCAAAACACTAGTAGCTGGTTTGATACACGTACCCAACCAACTCTAACTCCCAAATCAATAAGCAACAACACAACTGTAATGGAATCAATGGTGTAAAGCAATCACAGTGAACTAATAGAGCAATACAATCACGATGAACAAACAGCGCAATACGACCATGACGAGCCACAATCATGATAAAATAAATAAGGCAATACAATCATGATGAGAACGACTACAACGATACGAACATGATGAACAGACAAAACGATATAATCACGATGAAAATGAATATAGTAATACAATCACGATGAACAGGCAGCACAATGCGATCATGGCAAGCGAACAGAGCAACACAATCATGATGAAACAAATAAGGCAGTGCAATCATGATGAGCATATAGAGCAAATACCATCAAGATAAGAATGAATACAACAATACGAACATGATAAACACAAAGAAATACGATCATGATGAACAAACAAGACAAAGCGATACTATCATTCTGAACAAACAGGGTAATACGATCATGACGGACATACATGAAAATACGATTGTGATGAAACAACAAGAGCAATACGATCAAAATGAAACAACAAGAACAGTATCATCCCAATGAATAGACAGAGCAGTAAAAATCCTGATGAAGCAATTAGAACATTACGATCATAACGAACCGACAAAGCAATACAATCATGATTGAACAATTAGAGCCATACGATCATGGCAAACAGATAAAACAATACAATTGTGCAATAACTAAAGCAATACAACCAAGATAAAACAAATAGAGCAAACGCAATCATTTACTCAACACAAGAATATCAACAAGTCAAGCCACAAACATATTTACTAACACGGATCACGGGTCATAGGCAAACATACAATGCATGGAACACGAGGTCGACAAAACATGAGTTTAAATGCAGGAAAAGGAAATAAATAAAAGACCTACGATCACGTCGTCAAACTCATCGGTCTAAGGAGAAGACTCAGCTGAAGCAACTGACGCAGCTGGTGATGCACGTGATGACTCCTCAGTGGAACACGACATCCCGCAACGCGCTATGAAGTGGCCCTTTTTGCCACAACGAAAGCACACCTTCAACTTAGGTGGACATGGTCCCTAGTGAATCCTCAAACATCTACAGAACTCAGATTCATCCTCAAGGGACTCTGACAATGACCTCGATGAGACCTCTGCCTCCCATGCTGCCCTGGACCTCCTCTCCTGGTTCACTTTCTTGACTGGCTAGGATCCCTCTAACGGGGCTGACTAAAAGAACCCGACTCTAAAAATAGTCCTAAACCTCGTTCTTACTCAGCATGCATGTATGTAAAAGCATTTAAGACAACTTGTAAAGAAAACTCATTGAAATTAAAATCATCCAAACATAAGCCTGTTAAAACAAAACAAGTTCTTGGCTAGTAATTTTTATTCAAACAACGATAAATAGTTTTAAGCCACAATATGCAAAATCCTCCTATGGACTCCATGTCCAACTACATGGTGAATAAACAAATAAAAGACATAACAAGGTATGCCAGCATCTTCCATGATCATACAACTCCTCCTCTAGCCGTCTCGGTTCTTTCCCAAGTTACCTGGTGGAAAAACCACAGAAAATAAGGGTGAGTACAAAGGCACTCAGTAAGAATCCCCAACCAGGGTATAGTACGAAACAACATATCATTTAGCATCCAAGTATACATGCAAACAGTTACCAACACAGAATCCCTAGAATGAGTTGTCCATTCAACTTCTGAGTCATCGGAAGTTTCTTACTTCCGACCTAGTGATCAGCTCAATAACTGATCCCAAACAGATATCCTCGAAGGTCTCTTACCCTCGGCTAAATGACCAACTCAAAAGCTGATCCCAAACAGATATCCTCGAAGCTCTCATACCCTTGGGCAAATGACCTCTCAAAATTGGTCCTAGGACATCCAGGAGAGTACCCGGTGTCTGGCTCTAAACTCAGAAAGGAAATGGTGTACTCACGAACATTAGCTCGAGGGAGTTCTCCTCCCGGCACCTAACGCTTGCGCGCGCACACCTCATGCTGCTGCAAACTGCGTAAATGTGGGTGCCTAGGGACAAACTACGCCGGTCTAGGTACGAATGCCTAAAGACTCGGAAGTGGTGTCACTGATCTACAGTAGTGCGAGGCCCTCGGCACTCAACTGTAGCAGCCTGAATACCACCAACGCTTGAAACTAAGAACCGTCCAAGGCAGGCTTGCACCCTTGAAAGTCCAATCTAACAGGCTACAGACTAGGCTTATGCCGGTGTAGTGAGCTCGACCACACCGACTGTCGGGGGCAGGATCTTGTCCTCGCTGGTCCCGACCTGTGGGGACAAATTACTTTATGCCCTCTCTCAGCCTCTAGATGATGGCAACCTAACAAGTTCTATCTAAGAATACTCAACCCTGTTCCCTAACAATCAACATGCTCAACAACATATAACCCTAGCATGGTACTACGAGCTTAAATAGGAATCAAAGCATGCTGGAAGAACAAACCTAGATGGCGCTAACATGTAGAATCAGGAACAATCATGCTAGCAAATCAGAACAACATATAATCCTATCCACTAAACATGCTTGTAAATAGTAAACATGCAACAAGAATACAATCAATTAATATTTTGTAGGGCCCACACAACTCCGGTAAGAAATCCTTACCTGGAAAACAAGCAGAAAAAATAATAGATAATAGTGCTCCTTGAGTTATAGAACCAACACGAACTTAGCAAATAATAATAACAACAATAATTAAACTCTAAACTGCTAGCAGTAAACGACCAACACACAAGGCTCGGCTGCAGGCTTCGGTGAAGGCGAAGGCGAAGTCTTATGTACGGTGAACGAGGCCCGGCTGGTGCGAAGCTCAGTGAAGGACGAGGCTGCGGGCAGAAGAAAACGGCAAACGTCTCGTTGAGGCGAAGGGCTTGCTAGAGCGAAATTCGAAAGTGAACGCAGCACAGTGGATGAGCTTCAGACAAGCGGACGGGCGAGGTCTCGGCATTGTGCGTTCACGGTCTCAGCTGCAAAAAGAACAAGGGTCAACAGATCTTGACATTAGGTCTCGGCGTTGTTTGTAAGGGCGAAGGTGTTTGGGGTCGGGCGAGCGAAGGGCTGTGGAACAATCGTGGGCGCCCGATCGGTGATACTGGCTACTTGGAGAGACGTTCTCGGTAAGAGAAAGTAGCGATGGAGAAGAAGAATCGGCGACAAGAACTATGCGGCTAGGGCTCGCGATGGCACAAGAATGGTGATTTGGCGATCTGGCAAAGGGGAGACAAGCTCTCGACTTTGCAATAGAGCTCTCGGCAAAAGGAGGGAGAAGAGAGAAATCGGGAGGAGAAGGAGAAGAAGAAATCCAAAAGCAGCCAAGGCTTGAGTTTGGAGAAAAAGGGGTTTATATAGAGTCCTCAAGCGATCCCGACTTCGAGTCCCGGCGAGGGAGAAATTAAATAACCATTTTTCCCTTTTTCTCTTTTAACCAAAAAGAACCTCCAAGCTTCTCAAAAAGTAACTCTAACCTTGGAAACCTGAAATAGTAGCAATAACCCAAACTGCCCCTAACAGCTCAAACTACCCTAACGGCCCAACCGAACAACTGAATAAACAACCGAACATATCTGGGGAACCATAAAGGAAAACTGGGTCGTTACAATATTCCCTCCTTTTAAGACTTTTGTCCTCGAAAGTCCTAAGACTGAAATAACTCCGGATAGTGCGTCCTCATCTCGTCCTCTAACTCCCAAGTAGCTTCCTCTGCTTTCTGATTCCTCCACTGAACCTTAACCAAGTTAATCTCCCAGTTGTACAAAATCTTACGATCTTGGGCTAAAATCTACACTGGCTACTCCTCAAAGCTCAAATCCTCGTTCAGCTCTAAAGGCTCAAAGTCCACAACATGCGAAGGGTCTGCCACATATTGTCTCAACATAGAAACTTCAAAGACGTTAAGCACGGCTGCCAAAGACGGGGGCAAGGAAAAACGATAAGCCACTGAATCGATCCGCTCAAGGATCTCAAAAGGCCCTACAAACCTGAGACTCAACTTGCTCCGCTTACCAAACCTCAAAACTTCGCGCATCGGAGCCACTTTCAGAAATATATGCTGACCCACCTCAAACTCCAGGTCTCGGTGTCGAACATCGGTGTAACTTTTCTACCTACTCTGTGCTGTCAACATACGAGCCCTGATCTTCTGCACTGCGTCATTAGTCATCTGTAATAGCTCGGGATAAAAAACCTGCTTGTCACCAACCTCTTCCTAGAACACTAGAGATCTGTACCGCTTACCATACAAGGCCTCGAACGGAGCCATCTGAATCGTCGACTGATAGCTGTTATTGCAAACGAACTCCATCAGATACAAGATAATGGTCTCAACTGCGTGGAAAGTCTAAAACATAGGTTTGTAACATATCCTTGCGAATCTGGTTCACCCTCTCTGTCTAACCATCTGTCTGAGGGTGAAAAGCAGTAATAAAGCTGCACTTGGCTCCCAAACCCTTCTAGAGTGCTCTCTAGAAGCGAGAAGTGAACCGAGAGTCACAGTTCGAAATGATCTTCGCCGGTAAACCATGGTACCGCATGATCTGCTCCAAGAACAACTGTACCCACTGCTCCACAATATAGTTAACTCTACCGGGGATGAAGTGTGCACTCTTAGTCAACCTATCCACAACAACTCAGATCTGAGTAAACCCTCTCGGCGTCCTTGGCAACCCAGAAATAAAGTCCATTAAAATCTCTTCCCATTTCCACTGAGGCACACTCAACGGCTGCAACAAACCTACCGATTTTTGTCTAGGAGCCTTCACTTGCTAACAAGTGAGAAACTGGCTAACAAACTCTTCATACCTATCCACCAGAACGTCTGCTTGAGATCTTGATACATCTTGGTACCCCCTGGGTGCCAAGTAAACGAGGAACTATGAGCCTTAGTTGGGACATACAACCAACCTCTATACCTAAATTCTCCGTCTGGTGCTAGAACAAAGTCAAAATCTCCATCTTCTTGAACTTTCTCAAACAATCTTTTCATCTTGGGATCGCTCAGCTGGCCATCAATGATCCTTTGCTTGAACGACAGCTGAACTATCAACTGGGCTACCTTGGCAGTAACCTCTCCCAACAACACCGCTATATCGGTTCGCTCGAACTCTTTCCGCATAAGAATCTGAGAACTCAACAAATCTGCAAAGTGTGACGTCTTTCTACTTAGAGCATCAGCACAACGTTGGCCTTCTCGGGTGATACAAAATCTCACAGTCGTAGTCCTTGACTAGCTCGAGCCACCTCCTTTGTCTCATGTTTAACTCCTTCTGAGTGAAGAAGTACTTAAGGCTCTGGTGATCTATAAACAGCTGAATTCTCTCACCATACAGATAGTGCCTCCAAAATTTCAAAGCAACACAACAGCTGCCAACTCCGTGTCATGAGTCGGATAGTTTCCTGTCAGAGGGCTTCAGCTGATGTGAAGCATACACCATCACCTTACCATGTTGCATCAAAACACAACCCAAACTAACTTGGAAACATCCATGTACCCTACACAACCACTCGTTCCCTTCGAAACTGTCGAACTGGGCTTACGTCAAACTGTGCTGCAATGCAGCAAGACCCTTAGCCCAAAGGGCTTGCTCAATTTAAAGCTTAACGTACCACAAAACCATAAGCATCAAGCATGAAACATCTTGATCAAGAACTAACAAGCTGCCAAAACACAATCTTTAAAATAATGAACCACTAAGGTCAGATACAACACAACTAGCAAGGCTTCCTCACAAGTCAAGACTTAGAACCAACACGCCTTTCGCAACAACGAACCTCGACTAAAACAAGAGGACGTCCAAAATCTCAAATGGTCAACTAACTTTTAGCAAGACAATAAAAAGCTCTTGAACTAACCATCCACATCCTGTCGGTAGAATAATCAACACTCGAGCTTAATAGTCACAAACTTTAACACTTTAAAGGACAAAAGTTTCTACCTACTCACCACCGAATTGCGGCTCTTTAGAAAGAGAAACATACTAAATTCAGAAAAACACTACAACCACTTACGATCACGCTCAAGCAAAAGTGATAAACAACCACTGAGCTTTTAAGACAACTTCCCCTTGAAAATAACAATAATACAAGCCCTACTGATGGTCTCCAACCACCATCTCAGAATTGACAACATCCTAAAAGAAAACCTTAGCCACAACCAAGTCCCAACTTATGTTGTAACTCCAAAAACAATGCGAAGATTACCGTGAAACTAACCCTGGCTTGGCAACTGACAACAAAGCTCCAACCGAGCAACTAAAAACTCACTATCAGGGTCTGACTGAGCTCTGGCAAGGATCTCCACGAGCTTAGGGTCCTCCCGACGACCCCCAAACACACACTGCCTTAAAGACGGTCTAACAGCCAATTGACTAAACAAGAATAAACCTTCTTTAGCAACATAACTACACTAGCTAGCTCTAACTTTCTAGATATAGGGGTAAGAGACCAAACACGCTGCAGAATGTGTCGTCCTCTTACTCAAAGCATCAGCCACCTCGTAGCTTTACTCTGGGTAAAGATCTCTACAGCACCCTTAACAACACCAGTTGACAACTGCGTGGTTTCTAGTCAACCACAACTTGCTCGGTCCCATCTGGGCTCTAACGAAACAACAACAAGGATTCTTACCATCCAAGGTCACGTTCCAACGAATAACTCTTGTCTGACGACAAGCAATCCAACAACGAGCAGAATACATCCGCAGTCTCAAACTAAGGGCACTTTTCAGGATAGTATCCTCGAATTGAAAGCCCAACTTCTCTAAAAATTGAGCACAGTCTCGTTCCAAACGAACCAACTCTAACGTGGTTTCCAATAACCACCCATACCAAGGATAAGCTACTCACAGATACACATGTGAGTACAACGACTAATCTTTATAGAAGACCGAAGTCTAGCCGACTCTCATAAAGATGCCACCCACTGACTCCCAACAGAGTCACAACCAACGACCGAACACCAAGGGTTCGACTCTACACGCTTTAACTTTAACTTTTACCTAACTCTCGGGTAACTTAGGGAACGATACTCATGTTCATTCCTCGCACATCTTTTCTCTCGTGGCCATCTGACTACCACAACAAGGATCGCTTGTGCTACATGATCAAGTGTTCCAACTGGCACGTTCGGTGCAACATCTGGAAAAACATGTTGAACTTCTCAGAAGGTAGTAAAAATCATCTGTACAACAGTGCTAACTGGGCCTGAACCTAGGCCTGCACCCAAGCTTGGTGTGAAACGAGCATTCTCCAGCCACATCATGATGTGCTGCTAAAATAAAACTCTCGGCCCTGCTATAAATAGGCCAACAAGGTCACAACCTCTAGTGACGGCAACACCGATAACTCGTACAAGGACTCTAGATTCATCAATTTGGTTTTTGGAATCTCGTTCATCAGTTATGCTCAAGATTTACTCCTGAATCTCTGCTCGATGTTCAACGAACATCTCTTTAACCATGACTCTCATGGCTGCAGCAACTATGTCAGCTGAGCTATTTGTGCCTGAGACTCCTCTCGCTGCGCTGCCAACAGCTCCTGAGTCTCCGCTCTCTGTTGAGCTGACATACCGACCATCATCTCTCTCATAGCTGAAGCAAACTCTACTCCAGGAGTCTCTCTCTGAGGCAAGGTAGTCTCTACCCCCTCTCTCGGTAAAACGGCCAAAGGTGGCCGGCGGGTCTGGTCAACCCTGGACGTGGTCTCATCTACAGCTGACTCAATACCAACTCCTCAGTTGGCAGTACCACACATCCCTGCTCCTCTATGTGTGACCGGCACACTGGCGATCTACACTCAACCACAAAACTAGTCCACACTTGGACTCTCACTGCCAACAACAGGTAACATATGTATACTAGATGCAAGTACTGTAAACAAAACCTTTAACAAAAGAAATTTCGACATACCTGACGGCTGTTGGAGTGCTGATGATCCTGGGGACAAACGACCTAACTCAGTAGGCCAGTCTACAGAATCTATGACTCTGAGCTTTGATACCAACTGTAAGAACCCGACTTTAAAAATAGTCTTAAACCTGGTTCTTACTCAGCATGCATGTATGTAAAAGAATTTAAGACAACTTATGCAACGAAAACTCATTGAAATTAAAATCATCCAAACATAAGTCTGTTAAAACAAAACAAGTTCCTGGCCAACAATTTTTATTTAAACAACCATAAATAGTTTTAAACTACAATATGCAAAATTTTCATATGGACTCCGTGTCCAACTACATGCTGAATAAACAAATAAAAGACATAACAAAGTACACCAGCAGCTCCCATGATTATACAGCTCCTCCTCTAGTCGTCCTGATTCTTTCCCAAGTTACCTAATGGAAAAACCACAGAAAATAAGGGTGAGTACAAAGGAACTCAGTAAGAATCTCCAACCGGGGTACAGTACGAAACAACATATCATCTAGCATCCAAGTATACATGCAAATAGTTACCAACACAGAATCCATGAAATGAGTTGTCCATTCAACTTCTAAGTCATCGGAAGCCTCTTACTTCCGGCCTAGTGATTAGCTCAATAACTGATCCCAAACAGATATCCTCGAAGGTCTCTTATCCTCGGCCAAATGACCAACTCAAAAGCTGATCCCAAACAGATATCCTCGAAGGTTCATACCCTCGGCCAAATGACCAACTCAAAAGCAGGTCCTAACCAGCTCTTCAAACTGATCCTGGAACATCTATGTGAGTACCCGGTGTCTGGCTCTAAACTCAAAAAGGAAATGGTGTACTCACGAGCATTAGCCCTATGGAGCTCTCCTCCCGGTGCCTAATGCCTGTGCGCGCACACCACATGCTGCCACAAACCGCGTAAATGTGGAGGCCTAGAGACAACCTGCGCCGGTCCAGGTACCATGCCTAAAGACTCGGAAGTGGGTGTCACTGATCTATAGTAGTGCGAGGCCTTCGACACTCAACTGTAGCAGCCTGAATACCACCGATGCCTGAAGCTAAGAACCGTCAAGGCAGGCTTGCACCATTGGAAGGGTTCCGTTCTAGCAGGCTACAGACTAGGCTTATACTAGTGTGGTGAGCTAGACCACACCTGGCTGTCGGGGGCAGGATCTTGTCCTCGTTGGTCCCGACCTGTGGGGAAAAATTACTTTATGTCCGCTCTCAGCCTCTAGATGATGACAATCTAACAAGTTCTATTTAAGAATACTCAACCCTGTTCCCTAACAATTAACATGCTCAATAACATATAACCCTAGCATGGTACTACGAGCTTAAACAGGAATCAAAACATGCTGGAAGAACAAACCTAGCATGGCGCTAACATGTTGAAACATGAACAATCATGCTAGAAGATCAGAACAGCATATAATCCTATCCACTAAATATGCTCGTAAACAGTAAACATGCAACAATAATACAATCAATGAATATTTCGCAGGGCCCACACAACCCCGGTAAGAAATCCTTACCTGGAAAACAAGTAAAAAACACAACAGATAATAGTGCTCCTTAAGCTGCAGAACCAACACGAACCTAGCAAATAATAATAACAACAATAATTAAACTCTAAACACCTAGCAGCAAACGACCAACACACGAAGCTCGGGAAATAATACCCCTAAATTAAGACAACAAGCTCGGCTACAGGCTTCGGCGAGGCAAAGTCTTGTGTGTAGTGAACGAGGCACAGCTGGTGCGAAGCTCGACAAAGGATGAGGCTACGGGCAGATGCGAAGGGCGAACGTCTCGCTGAGGCAAAGGGCTCACTAGAGCAAAATCCAAAAGTGAACGCAGCACTGTGGATCGGCTTCAGACAAGCAGATGGGTGAGGTCTTGGCGTTGTGCGCTCACGGTCTCATCTGCGAAAAGAATAAGGGTCGATAGATCTTGACATTAGGCCACGATAAACCAACTGAGAACGAGAAGGGTTTGGGAAAAACGTACCTGAGGCGATCGCGACCGAGATGCTAGAGATCGTCTGACTGTTTACAAGAGCGAAGGCAGGCGGGGCCAAGTGAGCGAAGGGCTGTGGAACGATCGTGGGCCCGCGATCGATGATGCTGGCTGCTCGGGGAGACTTTCTCAGTAAGAGAGAGCAGCATGGAGAAGAAGGATCGGCGACAAGAGTTGTGCAGCTAGAGCTCACGATGGCGTAAGGATGGTGATTTGGCTCTGGGTTTTCTCAGTTGGAGTTTAGGCGGCGACGTCCAGCTGCGATCTGGCGAAGGGGAGACAAGCTCTCGACTTTGCAATGGAGCTCTCGACAAAATGAGGGAGAAGAGAGAAATCGTGAGAGATATGGAAAACAAGAAATCCAAATGCGGCTAGGGCTTGAGTTTGGAAAAAAAGGGATTTATATAGAGTCCTCAAGCGATCCCGGCTTCGAGTCCTGGCGAGGGAGAAATTAAATAACCATTTTTCCCTTTTTCTCTTTTAACCAAAAAGAACCTCCAAACTTCCCAAAAAGCAACTCTAACCTTGGAAACCTGAAATCGAAGCAATAACCCGAACTCAGCAAATGACAAAAACATCCCCAGACTCTAAAGGAAAAAATTACCAAAAAACCTCTAAAGGCTCAAACGGCCCTAACAGCCCAACCGAACAATCGAATAAACAACCGAACATACCTGGGGAACCGAAAAGGGAAACTAGGCCGTTACACTGACCTCGTACACGACCAACATTCCCCTGACTGAAGTAGTCTCTTGAACGCAAGTCCTAGAGTGCGACTTCAACCCATGCTCAGGTCTGGCTGCCCTGCTCGAACTTTCAAAGGCCTCGAAGTCGCTTGCAGTCTGCAGAGTAACATGATGCATGATCTGAGCAGTAATGGTACGAGCTACATGAAACTGAGTGTGAACTCCTGATTGACACCCTGCGTGGCTAGGGTCTGATGTGAAAAGAGGCTGGCCTACCATCTCTTGCGTAAAGGTGGCGATAGTACAATACTCCAGCCTCAAAGTGACAAAGGAAGACACCATCTTTGATGCAGCGACTGAGGCAATGCGTGCCTCTAAAAACTCTCTCTTAAACTGGTCCCACTAGACTGGGGTACCCTCATTGGGTAATTCTCTCTCGAATGACATAAAGGCAAAAAGGTCTCTACTCAGAAACTGAACACAAACATGTCCTAATAAGAACCTACAGTCAAGTCATAAAATTAACATCAACACAACTACACATGCTTCTTACTCCTACCCTACTTTTGGACATACCTAACGCCTGCTAGTCTACTGATGATCATGGACACTCGGTTTACATAGTAAACCAGTCTACAGAATCTATGACTCTGAGCTCTGCTACCAACTTGTAACGACTTGACTTTCTACAATACTCTAATGGGGTGTTACGAGTGCATGCATTTAAAAACCAGAAAATCGATTTAATAGTCACATGCAATTTCTATAAAAACTCGTAAAATCATGAAACATAACTAATAGTTCAAAAATATACAAATAGGGTTCGGGATCCCGATGGTTCAAAAGAAATACAGTTCAATAAAGTTTAAAACATAAGGTTTGACACAAAATA
The DNA here is from genome assembly GCA_037833695.1 of Sechiopsis laciniata. Taxonomy (NCBI): domain Eukaryota; kingdom Viridiplantae; phylum Streptophyta; class Magnoliopsida; order Cucurbitales; family Cucurbitaceae; genus Sechiopsis; species Sechiopsis laciniata. The sequence goes on along the minus strand of JBBMKA010020610.1, from coordinate 5,818 downwards.
AAAATAATATGAAAAGGAAAATGTCAACACCGTGTCCATGATCGATGCAGCTCCCAGCCTAACCACCTCGGAATGGACCAGTACCTGAAAATGTAAGGGGTGAGTATATCAAAATATATCCAGTAAGGAGCCCCATTATGAGGTTAAGCATGCAAATAGAAAAAAGTTAGAAGATACGACAACTGAAGCTAAGTGCCTCGTCTATGCATGCCCGGCCCCCAGGCTGGTAACGTGCAAATAATGCCAAACGACGACTTGTATGCCGTGAGCAAAGATATAGCTAAATGCCAAGAAATCATCTGACCATTATCAGGGAAGGACCACGAGTGAGGGAAAATACATAGATTCCCTAAACCTCGGGTCGAGACACGTCCCATACCGTGTCTGTAGAGACATACATAAATGTGTCGGGATAGCCTAACCTTTGTCAGGGACCTGCCAAACTACATCAGCAGAGGCATACATGAATGCCTCTGGGTAGCCTGACCTATGTCAAGGACCCACCACGCTGTACTCGCGGAGACATACACAAATGTCTCGGGGTGGCTTGACCACTTTTAAGGACCCACCAAGCTTTCGCTGCGTCACTTTAAAAGTATTAGTAGAAACATACACGAATTTCTTGGGGCAGCTTGACCTCTGTCAGGGATGCACCAAGTTCTTGGAAGGACCATCTGTCACTCTAGTGAGCATGCGAAGGATCTTCTGTCTGTAGGACACCATCCACTCGATCATGTCGATAAAGTCACTTGACCCTGTCAGGGAGGGCCACGAGTGAATGGAACACACAACATCCTTAAACCTTAGGCTAAGGGCCTCATCTGTTAACCCTTAGATTCCTCTATGCCAAGATGCATGTAGGCTCACTGACAGGCATTCCTCTATGCCATCATCTGTCTCAGTGGCCTCTTCCAGTAGGTATCAGAGTCAAGCGAGTCATGACTGCTCTCCTTCCCACGTACTGGGTCGTTATAGTAAGTGTCGGGGTCAAGCGAGTCACGACTGGCTCTCCTTCCCACGAACTACAACGAGAGAACAAGTGAAACCATCCACAAAGCATATGAGGTTTCACGAGTATAACAAAAGAGATATAACTAGCATTAGAGTCACACGAGATCTAGCCTAGCCTAGGTGAGTGCAACCGCCCACCCAAGGGTTGGTGTAACCCATAACGTGCGCTCAACAACCAAGGAACTCGTTGTTCCGTAAACAATGTGACATGTGGGTGAGATTCAACCCCTTGGTCGGATGTAAGAGTTAGTTCGTAGGTTAGTACAGCCCAACCACGTGTCTCGAAGTAAAGAGGATCTAAATCCTTGCTCGATTCTAAAAGGGCACTAACGAGTCATATCAATAACGCAATATTGATCACGCAACACGAATCCTAAATGGGGTGAGCTAGCTGCTCCTCTAGGTGGTTAACACAATAACCGAGCCTATTTATTCTAACGCCGAACATAAACAATCCAAGCCTGGTATCATGATAACAAATCGCTACAAGCAAACCCCTAGGCCGCACAATAGAGAAACCAAGCATATAATCATTGCAGCACGTATATAGTCAAACATAGGTGGAACCAATCATATAAACATTCTATCACGAGTCTAGCCAATCGTAGACAAATTAGGAAATAACATAACATACACATATCCAATCATGAGCTACATAACACATCAGGGGATTTCTGTCACAATCACTACATGCATTATCATAGGCCATCTAGTCATTCGAAAGATCAAACACATAAACAGTTCATCACGTATACGAACAAAAGGTATAATTCGAGGAATGACGATTCGATCACATGGGCATAACAAACAGAGACCTTATAGTTTATGAGCTATACTACAATTTCATGCTATCACGAGTATAATGAGTTCATTCAAGAGGTTTCAAGCACGAACAAATATGTAACAAGTCATCAAGCACTAATTTCCCGTAAATTCTAACGAGTCCCTATTCACATGCTTTTAACCCACATAACCCAAATCATAATGAAACTCCTTACCTTCCCGACGACTTGACCGAAACACCAAGAGAAAACACGAGCTCAACAACGAATTTCTGATAGCACCTAAACATGGAATTATGGATAAAATCAATGAAACGAACAAATGAAGAGGAACGAGACAAAATAGAGCTCACCACATGAATAGGGATGGACAACTGAGCTAACGGCAAATAACCGAAGTGCGGCAGCATGTCATTGGAAAAAGGTGGTGGCGGCGACGGCCGATGGCGTGTCGTCACGAAAAGGGATGGATCATACCTCTTTCTCTTCGTCTCGTTGCTTTGAGCACAAATCTAGTCTCAAAGTCGCAAATTGAGCTCTTTAACTCCGTGAAACTACGAAAGAATAAGTGAGTTTAAGGTGTTTTTTTTTAGCTTCTCGCCAGAAAACTTCATTAATGGCCGAAAACGAAGCCTGAAAATAGGCTCTAAAGGGGGAAAATGACCTACTCATGACATTAAGAACAAAAAAACTAAGAGGAAATGAATGGAACTTTCTCCGATGACACACGCTTGAGCTGAAACAGCCGCGGCTATCCGTTGCGAAGGACAGCACTGCGCGCTACACCTCAACGCCAGTGAGGACGACGAACACCTTTGCGATGTTGGACCGAGACTTGGCCAACGATGAAACTGATCAGAGATGGAGGCGAGGTCGTCAGTGCACGTTGCAGGGGATGAAGCAAACCCAGAAGGGGAGAGGTTTCTGCTCAATCCGCATGAGGCTGCTCCGAAGAACCTGAAGTCGACACGTGGCACGAATCTGGGTTGTTGGGCAAACGAACAGCTGCGATTGAATCTTCCCACCACCTTGATGGCTAATGCATGTGAGAGAAGGAGAGGGGGTGTTGTACGGCTGTGTGATAAAATGAGAAGGAAAATGAACATTTAATTTTTATATTTATATTAGAAAACTCTTTCCATTTTAATGCTATGAAAACCCTACCCATTAAAGTCATTTCCATGTTTACCCAAAATAAATAACATGTATTTTAAATACTAATTGTTGTTATGCCTAGTTATAAGAAAATTTAAATTTTCTTTTGGTTCCCCATTATAAATTAGAAAGAGTTAGATAGGAATTAATCATGGGTTTCTTAAATTCCAAAACTTCTTGATTAATTAATTAATTACTCTCAAAATGCATAATAAAATTAGGGATAATTCAAGGTTATCAATCTCAATAGAAATACGTAATTATACTTTAAAAAAATATAACTAGGTGTTACATATATCATGTATTGCACACATGTAGCATGGAGCTTGTTTAAATTCAAGAAATTAATTTTAAAATAAAGTGGCTACAATTGAGAATTGATCTTACAACCTTTTTTATATACATATTTATGTTAAACCATTAAGCTAGTTAATTATTATATTAACTAGATTGGTTCTTTATTAAATTACTGTATGGTTGTTGTGATCAATTTAATACATCATGCTTATTAAATATTTGGGTGTTAATTTAAATAAATTATGCATTATGGAATTCTTGATAATGACTCAGTTTTATTTTATATTATCTATATTTTGGTTGCATGATTATTTTTATAATTATTCATGCAATATTAAGTTAGATAATATTTTTTTCTTTAGAAATACATTAATATTGCTTGAAGCAATATTTGAGCCAAAGTTTTATCATGTTTAAATGATCCATGTAATTTAATTAAACTAGAGAGTAGTCACAACATCTTTAATTAATTAAATTATAATAAAGTTTATTAGGATCACATTTGGATAATAAACATTAATTGTGATTAATTTGTGTAATATGATAAATCTTATCCCCCAAGATTTTTTATCATGTTGCATGTGATTAATCAGGATAAAATATTAAATTATATTTTTTTAATTTACCCACAGAGATTAGAAAAATGAACATAATTTGATAGTTTTATCATTAGGTTTAAATGAATCTAATTGAATTAAAATTTTAGCCCACATGCAAGTTTTATGTCACTAGATTCATATTTTTTATTATTCTACCACACTAGGATAATACTTCATTTAATTACGATAAAATATTAAATTATATTTTCTAATTTACCCACAGAGATTAGAAAAATGAACATAATTTAATATTTTTATCATTAAGTTTAAATGAATCTAATTGAATTAAAACTTTAGCCCACATGCAAGTTTTAGGTTACTAGATTCATACTATTCATGATTCTACATTGGTAGAGCATACTTCGTATTAATTAGGATAAGATATTAATTTATATTTTCTAATTTACCCACATGGAATAGAAAAATGAACATAATTTAATAATCTTCCCATTATGTTTATATGAATCTAATTGAATTAAAATTTTAGCCCACATGCAAGTTTTATGTCACTAGATTCATATTTTTCATATTTCTACATTGGTAGAACATGATATACTACATATTAGCTTCAAAGTTAGTAATATGAGCATAATTAAATAATTGTAGCAATTCAATCTAGGTGTTTCTCTTAAATAAGATGTGTTATTCCCAGCTTAAATCCCATATAAAGTTTGGAAGGGAATAATTGTTCTTCATCTGGGTAGAGTATTAGGTTTGTGGAATCAAGAAATGTAAAATTTCTTGAGAATGACTTCATTAGTGGGAGCGATCGATCTTGGGATATTGATCCTAAGAAAGATCATTCAGATGCTCAGAAGACCACTTCAAGTAATGGACTGATCTATTCATATTAATAATGTGCATCAAGTTCAAATGCGTGTTGAAGAACCAGTCGTCCTAGAAGTACCACAATCTGTCTATCATGGTATTTGATATTTCATAATGTCATCTCTTCATTTGGTTTCGAAGAAAAGGTTATGGATAATTGTATATACCATAAGATCAGTGGGAGACATTAAATTTAGCCTTATGTAGTGTCTTAAAAATAAGCTCGAACCGAAACAGATGAAGAATATTCCATACGCTTTAATTATCATTGTTGGTTGGGATGTTATTAAGATTTCAGAGAAACCCAAGATTTAACAACTGGAGAGCTACAAAGAAAGTTATGAGATTTCTTCAAGGATCAAAAGATTACATGCTCATATTTAGACGAACTGACAATTTGAAAGTGATTGACTACTTTCATTATGAAGGTCTAGTTCGTATCATGTTTTGAAGCTACCTTATATGGTGTATGGTTAAAGAGTTTCATTTATGGGTTTAAAGTTGTTGACTCTATTTGTGAGTCATTAAGATTGTATTATGACAACTCATGTGTTATTTTTAGAATGTATTAAAGATAAAGAAGTGGTCATTTAACACATTATTAATGAGTTGATGATTGCTGATTGTCCGTTTTCAAACAACACGAACGAATTTCACTCAAGATAAGCTATAGAATTATTCAACTCAAAATGTAAAAGTTCTTGAGCAAAATATGTGCAAGTATACACAGTCATTGCTGTAGTAAGTTTTACTCTCTCAAAGGTCATCTCCTCAGGGATTTGGTGTTAATTTTCAACTTCTTCCATTTTAGAATATGTGAGAGTGAAATAATGTTGTGAAGTGATTAACTAATGAATCCGCTAAAGCTAAGGATGATATTCAATGCTTCAGCAATATTGCAATAAAAGTAAAGTAACGTAAATGAATTAAAATGGAATGAGTAGTCAAGTTCAAATATAGGAATGAATTAGGCATTTTTAGAAGAAATTGCTTCAGCATTAAGGTTTACTGGTAAGAAGTGAATTCTTGATTTACTCTTATTCTACTCTCTCTCGAGGTTACAACATTCAATTATAACCAGAGTCAACAGCATTAGTGAAATCGTTATCTCTAACAGATCTCTAAATTGCAAGAAACTTAAACAAA
>JBBMKA010020599.1:0-28703 GCA_037833695.1 Sechiopsis laciniata | reverse complement strand
CCACCGTTTATAATAAATGGTGGGGCAAACACGGGTTGGGTTATTATAACCAACCCGGCCGTTTACATAAACGGTGCCCGAAATATACCCTTAAGGTTTCAGGTTCGTTACAGGACACATGACTTAAGATGGCGAGGAGACAATGACCTTATAAGGAGCTAACCTCGTGTTAGTACACAAGGCTCAATGATGAGACATCTAGAGGCCATGCATTGAGAAAGGTATAGGGTCGATTTTGATCCGATTCATGATACTAGTTCAGACCCAAACCAATTTTAGGGTCGGGTCAGGTTCGACCCAATTCAAGAAATCATTTCAGATTTGAACAAAAATGTCAGTCTGCCTAGACCGGTTTGGTTGGGTCTGACCCGACGAATTTGTTGTCTTTGGTTCAGCTCGTGAACCATATCGATGTGTCTTTCGAACTAGGCAGTTTAAGCCCCCTAAAATTTAATTCTAAGGTTGTCGATTTTTTGCCTTCTTCACTCCAAAGAGTTAACGATGAATCTTTCTTCTTTTGGAATGTGACTAGTTTAGAATTCGCTATTGTTTCTTATTTATTGTTGTTAGGGTTTCTAGATTGCTTTAATATATTTGTTTTTATGCTGTTTAAGATTAAGAATGAACTTGTAGATAAAAGATGGTTTAGGATAGTGAAAGCTCGGTTGTCTCGAGTAAAGAAGGGTCTTTGCTGGATTCTTCTCTATCCCTCTTAGCTTTGGTGGGGTCCTGTTCATGAGTCATCAATATCATCGTTAGTTTATTCCCTAAAACTCCTTGAAAGTTAGTCACAATGGCATCGACAAGATTTCAAGGGCTTATCGAGTTGGATTCTTCTAAATCCGCGTTGAGAAAAGTCGTAGTGGTTGATGAATTTCTCATCCCTTTAATTCTTTATGATCATAGTTTGTGTTTTTTGGAGTCCCAATCCAACTTGAGGAGTTAGGCGTTTGGTTAATAGGAGGGGTTACCTTCGTACTTGGATGTTAGGTGTATTGGAGGCCTCGGCCTCAAATTTGGATTTTTTTTTTTTTAACTCACAAAATGGTTATATGTTTACAAAGAAAAAATATATAATTTTTAAAGGGAAATTATACTAAATAGACCATTTTAAAGATTTATTTGCAAAAATAGGCGACAAACTTTTGTTTTGCATTTTTATTTTTTATTTTTATTTCGAATTTAACTTTTTTTTTAAATACAATTTTGTCCTTTCATTCATTAATTGCTTTCATTTCAATTTCAAAATGGTATTTCTTTCCATATGTAGAAGATTCATTCCATTCATAATTGACAAATTAATGTAACGAATTTGTAATTGATTTGTTCAATTCTCTCACTTCTACATTCATATTCCATTAACGTCTGGGTTTTTCCTCCAAACTCCTTCATCGATTCATTTCCTCAATCTTCATCCTTCATAGATTTCGATGTCCTGAATTTCGTCTTACACCGACCTGTTTTCTGACCAGACTATAGTTTTGTTGTATCGCAAGCATTAAATTTTTCGTCCAGACAGTAGCTTCATTCAATCCTTCCATTGCAATCATCCGACCACTGTTGTTCATTTTTTGTTCCTGAAATCCCCCAATTTCATCAAAATTGTACTATTCATTTTCTTTTATTTTCGATCCGACATGTCCCAGATGTTACAGTATGGTATGTCTTTATTCCTTTCATTTTTTCAATATTATTAAACCTAACACCATTACTGTGCATTCTTTTCATATCAAATCCATCTTATTTTGTCATATGTTTTACAAAATTATTTTTGCCTTCAGATTGTATATACCATTATTTCATTCTACACATACTATATAACTTATACGATACAGTTATTATTTATTGCTCAAACAATCCCAATCAGCCCCTCTCGTCTTCCAGCTACTTTGAATCGGACATCACCTTTTGAGATGTAGACTTTATTCTATTCATGTCTAATACATTTTTTGTACTCTTATTACTATTCATTAGATTTACACTCCACAATATGGTTTTGTTTAACATGTATATTATACGACTTATAGTATAGGACAATACTGTTTGGACATTTTTGTAATACTATACACCTTTTCCTCATAGTTTCAACAAGCATCCCAATCTGTATTGCACATAGTGGTCAGTGGTCAGACGGTAGTTTCCTTCCATTGCAATCATTCAATCCTCCGACTTATACTGTGAAAATTCCTTCGTGTCTATTTTTTGTTCCTAAAATCCCTGCGTTTCATTAACATTTCACTGTGCATACTCCCGCTATCCCGAACCGATATGTCTCAAATGTTACAATATAGTATGTCTTTATTTCCTTTTGGAAGAACCCGTAATTTTAAACTACGATTTCCACGTCATGCTGACTAAAAAACGGTTACAAACGTGCATTTTTCAAATTTAAAACTTAAAATAACCGCTCCTGTTGAATTTATGTCGAATCAATGTTTAAGTAAAAATCCCTTAGCCAAGGTGTTTAAAAAAAGCATCTTTAAATAAATCAAGTAATAGTAATGGGCATCCATGTTTGATAGTTAACAATTGTTAAAAAGAAATAGCAAGAGTTTAGACATGACATGCTACTGAACAAGGAAACATATATCCTAACATTAACTCAAAGAAAATGCAGCAACTCCACCCATGATCCCTTCAACATCTCTCAGTAACCGTCTCGATGATGTCCCTACTTACCTAGTGGAAAAATAAAACTACAGAAATGGTGGGTATAAAAGAATACTCGATAAGAACTCTCCCACAGGGATACAATGCACAAAATAGAACTTAACATGCTAGCAATACATATCTTTTCTCAACTCAACTTAGCATTTTACTTGGTCATGGTATCCAATACATGACTCTTTCTTGTGAGGCCCTAAACACGCTCACCTAAGCTCAGCATGACAGGTTATAAAGTACGTTACACAATTCCCTTCTGAGGCCATTGAGACACTTACCTAAAAGCAAGAATATAACATGTTATGAAGTTCGTTACATAACTCTCTTGTGAGGTCTTTGAGACACTCACCTGTTCTAGATAATACGACTGGTTATGAAGTTCGTTACATAAATATCTAGCTCAAACACAACTATTCACTACCGGTGTACTGATGACACTAGTCCAGATGAGCCATCTACCTTACACTCGATGCGTGTACGCATACACCACATGGTGTTGAAAACAAGTCAGGTGTAGGCCTACACAGACTGACGTGGTCCAGGTCGACATTCTTAACGACTCGAAGAAAGGTGTCCATTGAGTCACGGTCCTAGAGGTCCTCACCAGCGAACCGAGTCAGCCTATTCACACCTATCGCCCCAAGCTAAAACCTCCCATAGCAGGCGTACACTATGATCCGAGCCCGCCTATAAGGCTACAAACTAGGCATCGCTAGAACAACGTGTTATAACACATCCCTGGCTATCGGGCCAGGGATTAAAATCCTCAACTACATCGACCCAATGAGACAACAGTACGTCGTGTCTCTATAGCCTCTTGATGATGACAACTAAGAATTCTATTCCAAATGTTTATCAGCTCTGTCCTAACAGATCACCAAACATACTCAAAATCCTTATATGGTCCACAGGATACTACTCATTACATGATTAGGACTAGCTACATACTAACACACGTCATCACCAGTTTACACACATACCAAGAGAACCATAGAACAATCATAAGAACAACAACATGCTAAGACCCCATAATCCTAGCATGTTCATAAGAAGTATAATTATAGAAAAACGACATAAAAAACAGTACCCCAAGACCCTATAATCCCAAAGCACTAATTATACAGATGAACAAGAAATACAATTAGAAAATACATACATAATAGCACCTCGAGACCACATAATCCCGAAGCACACATATAGGACAAGCCAGTAACAACAGACATATAATAGCACTCAACACTATACATATCAGTAACATTATAATATTCACAGTGTGCAGGGTTTAAACAACTTACATGAGAAAGTCCTTACTTGAAAGAAAACGATACTAAACAACCAAGAAAAATGCTCCTTGAGCTGCAGCCAAAAGATCAATCAACATAGTTGGTTCGACCTAAAATTTCGAACACGATTGTCTAAACACTTGGCGAAACACGAACATCAACCCGAACCTACACCATACACTTAACAAACAACCCAACAAATATTCAAAGTCAAACAATCAAACCTTTATCCAAAAATCACAATAAATAGTATCAAGTTTAGAGATCCTTACCTAAAAGCCCAAACAAAAGAGCACGACATACTGAAAAGTACTATCAAGGGGCTGTCATGAGATGAGTGACATCGAACGGAGGTAGGTGACTCGAAACTAATGCAGGCACGTGGCTGGAGTAGTTGAGACGTGCTAAAATGAAGAGGACATAGATGGAAGAGAATCGCGTGCGCAGACGAGCTCACGAACGCGTGTCGTGCTGTATTGGGTGAAGCTACGCGTGTGTGGGTCATCGAATGTGTTGCGGCTCATCACGGTGTGGCTGCTCGGTGGGATTGCCTGCTGCGACTGAAGAGAAACGTTCACAGGATGACTGCGACACTAATCCAAGCAGGCGGGTGTAGCTGATCTGCGATGAAAATACCGGCAGGTAGGTTGCAGTGGTGCAGATGATCAGGGGCGACGGCAGTAGTAGGGTGGAGGTGAAGAAGAAGGAGAAGAAGAAGAAGAAAGGGGGCTAGGGTTTTTTTTTTTTTTTTTTTTTCCTTTTCTCTTTTTATTTTCTTTTAAAACTTAAATGAATTTCCCTGTTCTCTAAATCCCTTTTCTTTTCTCTTTTAATCACTTAATAACTTAAATGTCCATTTCTCTCCCCTTTCAATTAAAATGACTTATTAAATAGGCTTTTTTCTTGACTTTTTTAATGTGGTCTTTCCCATTTTCCTTGAATTAAAACCAAAACATAACCCCTCAAATTCCTTTTATTTCTTTACAATTTCAACCAAACCACACTTCACAAAATGTCTCAATAATCCTTGAAATAGCAAAATAACCCACAAACCATATTTGCAAAATGATCCCTAGGGATAAATTACCAAAATACCCCTAAAATCAAAACTTAACCAAAAAAATACACCGAAAATCTAGGGCGTTGACCTTTCATCTTTTCAATTCTCTAAAATCTAACAACATTACCATGCATTTTATTCATATCAAATCCATCTTCCATACTCATATGTTATACAATATCATTTACGGCCTCAGATTCCATAATACCATTAACATTGTAGTCAGTCATGTATTCGTTATACTGGTTTTTACACACACATATATAACATTTTTATAATGTACACAATACTCTATACGTTTACATATTTCATGTTACATATTGTATAACTTATATAGTACCTTAATGTTTATTGTTCATTTTATTCATATCCAATCCATCTTCCATACTCCTACTGTATACATTACTTTTTCATTCCGCAATATAGTCTTGTTTATACATGTATACTATACGAAATAAACGATACTGCAGTAGTGTTTGAACATTTAGTAATATTGTACAACTTTGTGTCATCTTGAAAATGGATGTCCTAATATTTGTGAAGAATTACAAAAAATTGGTTACAAGAGGTGGTCACGCGCTTATTGTCCCCGAACATGTTACGAAGCTATGAACAATATTTCATGATGTATGCACATTAGTTTCCAATAGTTTACATTTTTGAGCTTATTAGGATGTTGTTGTAGGGGTAGTTTTGTGTTAGAAGACATGATGCACTGATTTACAAACTTGACCGAGTAATGTGAAAAGCAATTAGAGATATCAATAGATAAATGACATTTCATGCATGTATGGTATTTACTCTTTACTCTAGGGTACTCTCTTTAGTGTATCATTTCTAACTCCTTTTATATTTTAAACTTATAAAAGGTACATCATATTGACAATTTTCAATACAAAGTTTTGTACGACATCCAACAGTATCATGTTAACCTTCAAGACAGAACCTTCAATGATCGATTTCACATTATAGTATTTGTATTATGTGGAACACTTTTTTCAGTTTTGATATTATTATCAATGAGACTTTTTAGTTTACTTCTATACTGATTTGAATAATAATATCGTTTGTTTTTTGTTCCAACAATATGGGTCGCTATCTAAGCACAATTTTCCAATGTTCTATTATACAGTCTTTTGAAACTATTCGTACAATCAAATACATTAAAACAACTTTATTACTAACCGTCATAAATACTCGGTTGCTAAAACAAACATATTATAGCACAATACATGTCTCTATATCAAAAAAATTTAATACAATTTTGAAAAGACGAATTTTACTATACCGTCTTGTGGAATCGTTCGTTCACTCATTTACATTAAGACATGTTTAATATTAACTATCTTTCATCATTAATAATTAAGTGATATAACCCAAAACCCTAAAAAATATTACGTTTCAATAACATGTATATGATGGGACAATCTTCTTATATCTTAATAATGTACTGTGTAAAATTTATAACTTCATGTATCCACAAAATCGACTAAAAGAATTAACCAACATAAACACAGAGACTAAACGTTGACATTATTTTTCTGAACGGGCGGTATAAAAAAGTCATTTTAGTATTGTGTGGTTATGATAAGTGTTAGAATTCATTAAACAAAATTGTTTGTTCAACATCATATGTATGCAAAAAAACAATCTCATGCATAGTTTCTTTTTTTGATAGGATTTTCATAATAAATGCCCACAATTTTTCCAATAAATGCTCCAAATTTTCGCAATAAATGCTTTCAATTTTCGTAATAAATGTCCATAATTTTTGAAATAAATGCCACCAAAATTCACAATAATGGATATGGAATGTGAGAGTTTTTCCAAATACGAAAATAATTCGGAAATTAAAAGTTTTAATAGTAAGGGTATTGTTATTAATGACAGTTTAATGAATTAATAATATAATTAACGAAATCTCACTTTTGCTAATATTTTTCTTGTAACTTAGATTTGCAAATACTTTTCAAATTTGGTCTAGTTACAAGAAAAACTCATTTTTAAATAAGTGTTGTCTACTTCAAATAAATAAATAAATAGTTGTTGTAATATAAAAAAAAAAAGATTTATTATTTTGCTAAAATATGCATCTAATCAATTGAATAATATATAAAACATTCAAACCAAATTGGACTTAAAATAAATTAGGACAAACCCTTATCAACTTTTTTTTTTAATGGTATGAAAGTTCTCGGCCAAAGAATGCTCCCAAGTTGGAAAGTCATTATATGTGAGTAAAAGAATTGCTTGCCCTAAATCAATAAAATAAAATATAGTTCATTAGAGAAACTCTAATTAGATTAACATTGTAAACTTTACAGTCAAATAATTTCATAAATAGCTGAAATTACAAGGCAGCTTTGTAAATTTTATTTAGGGGTGTCGGGGGAAGAGGATGAAAATAATACTCTAAATTAACTTAGACTACAACAATCCTTCTTTCTCATAAACACTATTATCTAATATAACCATTATTTATCCTCTTCATAATCTTATTCTTTGTAATATAAGCATTATTCATTTTCTATAAGACAATTTTATTCCCTTTATAAGCATTATTTACCCTTCAAATACAATTAAAATTAATTCTAAATGCTCTCTTAATTACCAGCGGTGTGGTCAAGGTCAAGTGGATAGTCTTACTGCGCGTGGAATTTCTTAGTCTAGTGGTTCTGAAGACTTGAAAATTCCAAGTCCAGCAGAAAGGGACACTGCCCCATTTGTCTTCTTTGAATAGTGTACTATCTTCCATTGGCTATAAGTTTCCAATCAATTAATCCTTAAGTTCCAGCTTCAATTCCTTATGCAAATTGGAAAATCTCAATTCCCCTAGCTTCCCTCTATTTCTCATCTCTTCTTCTCTTTTTCTTGCCCCTTACTCCACTGTTGTTGCCCAAACCAGAAATAAAAATATAACTTTAGGCACATCTCTGTGAAGATATAGTTTAGATTCTATTATTATATTGTTATTATATTTAGAGTATTATACTAGAACCTTCTAGAATTATATGATGTTGAGATCTTGTGTAAATTTTCTGTATTAATTCTATTATCGTATTCCCTTATATAAAGGGTATGAGATCTGTACATAGTTGCAAGTAATACAAACCCTATTTTTCTTATTGTGCTGTTGAGTTTATCTTGGTATGAGAGCAATATCAATGGCCAACGCCAATCTCTCATCGAACCCTAGATTTTGTAGCCCTCCTCTAAACCAACTTCTAAGCCAAATAACAAGTATTAAACTTGATCGTACCAATTTTCTACTATGGAAGAACCTAGCTATGCCCACCTTAAAAGCCTACCAAATTATAGGTCACCTAAATGGGAATGATAAATGCCCTCCCAAAAACGTGAGGTCTTCTGCCGAAATTTTTTTACCTAGTCCTTTTTTTGCAGAAATTGATGAAGGAGCAGCGTCGTCAGATGTGTCAGCCGCAGGCGTGACAACGGTGCCTCCACGTTGCGCACAAGAGGTGCGATAATGCCTGGAGTTCGTTAGGCGGAGCAATCTGCGGGCGCCACATTGGTTGGTGTAGACATGTAGGGCGCAGGTGTGAAGCCACAGGTATTAGGCGATGTAGGTGTGCAGGTGGGTTTCAGTGGTGTAGGTGTGCAGTCACTTCCGATTGGAGCAGGCGTGCAGGGCACAGACGGGCTGGGTGTGCACTCACTTCCGATTGGAGTAGGTGTGCAGGGCACAGACAAGTAGGGTTTTTCCGCCGTTCAAATGGTGCCATGTGGTGCAGGCAGGTCCTAGGTGCACAGCAGATGGACATGACGTTTTCAACCCCGTTGGGCCCACTTTCTCATCATTTTCCAACTAATACATATAGATTTGATGCTCATGATGCATGTGTTGTAATTGATCAATTACTTTTAGGTTGGCTATATAATTCCATGACTCCTGAAATTGCAACTCAAGTAATGGGTTTTAAGAAGGCTCATGACCTTTAGACAGTAGTTCAAGAATTATTTGGAGCTCGGTCTCGAGCTGAAGATGACTACCTTCGTCAGATATTTCAACAATGTAGAAAGGGTTCTCAAACCATGACTTACTATTTGCATATTATGAAAACTCATGCAGATAATCTTGAGCTAGCTGGGAGCCCGGTCTCCACTCTATCGTTGATTTCGTACGTATTGTTGGGTCTTGATGAAGAATACAATGCAGTGGTGGAAAATGCACAACGGCGAGCAGACCTTACCTGGTTTCGCTTACATACTGAACTTTTGATGTTTGAAAAGAGAATTGAACAACAAAACTCTCAAAAGACGAGCTCATGTAATTAAACAGCCTTGGTAAATATGGCAAGTGTACAACGCGGCCACAATAGTGGCTTAAGCCACAGAACCCTTATATGCAACGTGGTGGGCGTGGTCAACAATCTTTTCGAGGGGGACGGGGCCGAGGCTGGGGTCACAAAAATGATGATCTTAGTAAAACTATGTGCTATGTGTGTGGTCGCCTAGGCCACACTACTAACATCTGTTGTGACAGGTTTGTTCCTAATCAACAGCGAGGCCAACACCAGTACGACAACTACCCACCACACCGAAGTTCGCAACAGTATAACAGTCAATATGAGTTGTTAGGATCTTCTAATGATGTGTCGTCTGCTCATCCACAAGTTTTTCATGCCCAACAACACACTAACCCGTTTGTTGCAAGCCCTGAAACTGTTGTTGATCCACACTGGTATATGGATAATGGAGCTTCGAATCATGTCATGTCTGACTGCAACAATATGATTAGTCCGTATGGAGGTAATGAAACTGTCACGGTTGGTAATGGTGAGAAATTATTCATTTCGCATGTTGGGTCTTCTATGTTATCTACGTCTGATGGTTTACTGAAACTTGAAAATGTGTTGTGTGTGCCTTCTATCGCTAAAAATCTACTTAGTGTGCCCAAACTTGCACGTGACAATTATGTTTCTGTGGAATTTCATGATCATTGTTGTTTTGTGAAGGATACTCATACGGGCAGAACAGTTTTGACAGGAATGCTTAAAGACGGGCTTTATAAAGTCGAGAATGGTCTCATGATGAGGTCGTTGCATGGTCGATTAGAAGAACCAGTGTAGTTCCGAGACAAGCCTTTAATTTGTTCTGCTTTTATTTTACCTAGTGCTAGTTCAGTCAATGTTGTGTCCAAGTCTGTTTGGCATCAACGCTTAGAACATCCTGCCTTTAGAACTCTAAAATGTTTGTTGCAAAATCTTAATTTACCAGTCTCTTTGAATGATCAAGATCAATTTTGTGAATCCTGCAAACTTTAAAAATGCATTCTTTGTCTTACTTTTTGTCTGACTCTTATGCATGTAGTCTGTTTGAATTAGTGCATAATAATTTATGGGGTCCTGAACCTGTTCCATCATCTGATGGTTATAGATATTAAATTCATTTTCTTGATAATTACAGTCGTTTTGTTTGGATATACCCTTTGAAACTTAAGAGTGATATGTTAAGTGCTATCAAGCATTTTTTTTGGCAATGGTGACTAATCAGTATGGATGCTCTATAAAGACTCTTTAGTTAGATAATGGTGGGTTCATCGGATGTGTGCTTAATTTGGAATTGCCTCTCGTTTCTTTTGTCCCTATATGTCCTCTCAGAATGGTCATGTTGAGCGCAAGCACCGACACATTGTTGAAACTGGTTTGACTTTGCTTGCACATGCTTCCATACCTTTAAATTTTTTGTGGGAGGCCTTCCTTACTGCAGTTTTCTTGATTAATGGTCTCCCTACTCTTGTTCTTAGTGGGCAGTCCCCGATGGTAGTGATCACCAAAAGGCAGTTGAATGTTCAAGAGTTTAGGGCTTTTGGGTGTGCCTATTACCCTTACTTGCGACCGTATAATTCCCTAAAATTTCAGTTTCATATGGAAAGATGTGTTTATTTGGGCCCTATTCCTATCTATAAAGGACATAAATGCTTGAGTCTGTCTGTGAAAGTAATAATCTCGCGACATGTTACTTTTAACGAATCTTTGTTTCTATTTGCTACAGGTTTTTTAGTCCACAAGTGTACCCAGTGCGGCTGTCTGCCTAGCTCCAGCACCACCTCTGAATCAATGGTTGGAAATCATTCCTACCATGGTTACTTCACCTCTTCAGTCTCAGCACCATTCTCTTGTGCCCAATCCGCTGCCCAATCATAATGCTCTGACTTTGGCCAGTAACAGACTCATTTACCACGAATGTGCGAGTAACTAGTGTTAGTAGTGTTCCTGTGGATTTTGATCTTCGTTCTCAGCCTTTTTTATCTCCTATCTCCTCTAACGACCGCTCTCAATGTGACACCCTGCCACCAAGTTTAGTCGATGTACGTACCCGTGCCTCTGTTTCGGTTACTTCAACACACCCGATGGTCACACCTTCTAAAAATGGGATCTTTCGAATCGATGATTGCTTCATAACTGAATCCTCTACTCTGCTTCGCAATGCTCCTCAAATCAACAAAAACTCCTAATTTGAACTGAATTGGTAAAGAACTCCAAGGTAGCTTAAACACACTTACAAGAAATAAAACGACTACACTAGAATTTGAAAATGCTGGAAAGTAAAAATGCTCTCAAAACGAAAATTCAAAGATTGAAAAAATGAAAAAAAAAAAAACTTTTGAGTTCAAATGCGCTCCAGCTTAAATACTCGTCCCAATTGCTCTTGCCTAAATGTCAACGGCTGAGAATAAGATGCTCCAACGATGTAATCATCGCCCTTCACAGATGTACAACACGTGTTCTTTCCAGAATAGTCACGCCATTTCCGTTTTCTTCAACTTAGCTTCTAGATAATGCTCCAGCTTAACAGCACTTTGCAGACCTGAATGTTATAGCAATTTAAGGTAATCAAAATTTTGAATTTATCAACTTATTATTTCACACATTCATGCACCAATGCTACAAAATCCCTTGGAAAACCTGTTCTACTCAGAAACTGATAAACTTAACAAATGTCTAACGCATTCTAAATCTTAACCACAATTTCTCTCAATTCATATTATCAAATCAGGGGATTTACTCAAAATACTCTCAATACTACAACAATTACTCTCAATACTTGAGAGTCCCCCAAAACTTGAATTATTACTCATCCTTGAGTAATAGCTCAATTTTCAATTGAGAACTCTTTCTTTTTCAATACCTTTCCCTTTTTCAAAAGAAAGACAAACCATTTCATTTAAACTACAGCAATTAACATCCTACAATACAAGTCAATCATATTTCCAAATAAAGAGAATTTCATAGGTAAACAAGGCTAAAGTAATGCTTTAAAGTTCAAAACTTTACATTTTACTCTTTTTTCTGCAGCTCACAACTCTCACAAATATTTTCAACCTAGAAATTTTGCCTTCGAGTTCTGATAGCTTTCACTCTCTAATAAGGAAATAATCACTTGCTTAAACTTTTTTTTTTTCACTTCCTTCTCCTTTGGCTTTGTCTTCTTCTTTTGCCGAAGGAATACTCTCATTTTATAGCTTTCATGGAATTCCTCGCTTACGATTTCCTACTGCCATTGCTTATCTCTCAAGTATCAGTGTTCATCATTCATAGGATTAGTGTTCTTAAGCAATAACAACGGAGAAATCCCATGAAAACCTATGCTGTCATTTTAGCCCTTTGATTCACTTTGCAATGCTCAAGCTTTTTAGAAAAAAAACATTATAACCCCCAGTGTAGGCTTTTGAATTATCTCACATTTTACTCCAGCAATATGGCAACTATCCATGTTTTTCTTTTTACTTGAATCACTCTTTAAGCATTTTGCTTGGGAAAACTCATATATTTTGCTTTTGCAAAATTAACCCCCAAACTTGGACGTTTCATTGTCCCAATGAAAAACACACTTCCCCCTAAACTTGAAGTTTGCAGAAAAAAAAAAAAAAAAAACTAAGGCTTGGGTTGATTTCTTTATTAAATTGCTTCTGTTCTCATCTGCCCTAAACAAATTTTCTAAGGCCAACTATATTCGTGCTAGCATGGGCCTTGATTCTTAGTAAAAAAAAATTTTCTCTGTTTAATGCATTACTTCAATAAAGTTAAGATATAAAATTACTGCTTAGAAAGAAATTCAATTCAAGTGCATAAATAGACATGTTTCATTACTGGGGTAAAAATGATGGCTTGCTGATCTGTTGAAAACAGGCTAAAAAATCACATATTTTTTTTCCAAAAATTAAATCTTTTCCCTTTTCCAAAATGAAGTTCGTTAGCTCCCATCTTTAAACAAAAACAACCATAAACAAAAACAAACACAAACATTCACACACAAACAAAAAATAACAAACAAAGAAACGTAAAACAGTCATTCCCTTTTCTCTTCAAGCATCATCCTCCTTAGAATCTGCTTCCACCACATGTCACTCTTATCTCTCATACATTTTAATTTCAAATTTTCAAATCTTCTCAAACACGCTTCTTCCGTGCTTTTTTTCCTTGTCAGAGAATGAAGGGTTTCACAAATACTCTCGCAAAATTTCTTAAGGGAATTCTTGTTTTATCTGAAAAGAAAAAGGAAAATAAAATAAAATAATCAAAACACACAAAGCTTTATAATCTAACAAACACAACATGGCAACCACAGATCACAGAGATTTTTATAAATGAAAAGTAAGGAATAGAAATTTTACTAACCTGGCATAGAGCAACGTTAATTGAATAAGAAATCCTTTGTGTACCTTTTTGCTCCCGCATTTTGCTACTTACTTTACGTGTTCTGCAATGGTTAGGAAGAATCCACTTTCCTGAACTCTTCTCCATAGAAATGCTTCACTCTGTGTTCAATAACTAGAAATTCACTTTATCCTTGTCATTTCTCAGCAAAATAGCTCCACGATCATGTATTTTGATCACTTGAAAAGGGCCAGACCACTTGGATTTTAGCTTTACTAGGAACAATTCAAGTCTCAAATTGTATAATAACACTTTTTGTCCCACAACAAATTGCTTTGGTCTAATCCTCTCATCATGCCATCTTTTAGTTTTCTCTTTCTAGATTTTTGCATTCTCATAAGAAAACTGTCTTAATTCTTCTAACTCTAAAAGCTGTAGCTTTCTTGCTGGACCAATATTTTTATAATTGCAATTTTGCTCCTTGGTGGCCCAATATGTTTTATGTTCAAGTTCCGAAGGTAAGTGATAGGCTTTTCCATATACAAGACGAAATGGGGCTAACGGTGTCTTAGAAGCAGTTCTGTATGCCCATAACGCATCTTCAAGTTTGCTCGACCAATCATTCCTGTCTGGTCTTACCACCTTATAATGAATCTTTTTGATCTCTCGATTGGATACTTCAGCTTGCCTATTTGTTGTGGATGATATGCTGTAGCAACTTTATGTCTTATGTTATATTTTACAAAACTGCTGCTAATGCTCTATTCACAAAATGGGTACCCTCATCACTTATAATTGCTCTTGGTGTTCCAAATCTGGTAAAAATCTGCTTTCGTAAAAACTGTATCACACTTGCTGCATCATTTCTCGCACATGCTAAAGCTTTTATCCACTTCCTAACATAGTCCACTACTTCCAAGATGAATTCATTCCCATTAGACTTTGGAAATGGTCCTATGAAGTCCATCCCTCAAACATCAAATAATTATATTTCCAGAATATATTTGAGGGGCATTTCATCAAGTTTTCAAATGTTTCCTATCCTTTGACATTTTTCACAAGTTTTAACAAATTGGTAAACATCTTTAAAAAGACTCGGCCAGAAATACCTAGCTTGGAGAACTTTAGCTACTGTCTTCGCTCCTCCAAAGTGTCCTCCATATGCTGTAGCATGGCATTCTACAAGAATTTCTTGTGCTTCCCTTTCATCAACGGATCTACGGATGATATTATTGGCACATTCCTTATATAAATAAGACTCATCCCAATAGTATGCTTTAGCTTCATGTAAAAATCTTTTTCTCTCTTGATAATTTTGGTCCAGGGGCATTATTCCGCTTGCCTTAAAATTTTCTAAATCTACAAACCACGGTTCTTTTCTTAATTGCTGTAGCACAAATAACTGCTCATCTAAGAAAGATTTTTCAACCTCGGTCTCCTCAAACTGGGTTTTTGCATTATCTATCCGAGATAGATGGTCTGCTATCACGTTTTTGCTTCCTTTTTTATCCAAAATTTCAATATAAAACTCCTGAAGTAGTAACACCCATCGTATTAATCTAGGCTTTACATCAGGCTTCTTGAACAGATATTTGATAGCTGCGTGGTCTGTGTAAACAATCACTTTTGATCCTATCAAATATGCTCTGAATTTATCTAAAGAAAATACCACTGCCAACAGTTCCTTTTCTATTGTTGTGTAATTTCCCTGAGCATCATTCCGCATTCTGCTGGCATAGTAAATTGGATGAATTAATTTGTCTCCCTTCTGCCCTAGCATCGCTCCTACTGCATAATCACTAGCATCACACATAATGCTAAAGGATTTGTCCCAATCCGGTGTACACAATATAGGCACAGTTATTAATGTTGTTTTCAACAAATTAAATGCTGCTTTACAAGTTTCGTCAAACTTGAACTCTCGATCTTTCTCAAGCCTCACACAATGGTCTTGATATTTTTGAGAAATCTTTAATAAATCTCATATAGAAACCTACATGCCCTAAAAAACTTCTGATACCTTTGACATTTGTGGGGTGTTCTTATTTTTCAATAACCTCTACCTTGGCTTTGTTGACTTCCATTCCAATATTTGAAATTTTGTGCCCTAACACTATCCCTTTTGTTACCATACAATGGCATTTTTCCTAATTTAATACTAGGTTTGTCTCCTCACATCGCTTCAGCACTCTACTGAGGCTACTTAAGCATGCTTCAAATGTTCATCCAAATACCGTGAAATCATCCATAAAGACCCATGCTCTACAGCCAACGAATATTCAACTTTCTGTATTTTTCTGTCATCTAGTTCTTTGGCAAGTAGATCTCACTGCAATATGTGATTTTCCAAGTCTAGATAGTATGGACATCCATCTCAAAACCAATTGGTAATAAAATGAGTAGTCCACCTACCTTTTAAACACTAGGAGATATTCTCATCTTATCAATGTGGGATTCTCAACATGCCCCCTCAAGATGGTGCCTCTTTGGGCTCACCAATTTTGAATCAGATCTCAATTTCATTTTTATTTGACCGAATATCCGTTTGGGCTTTATGGGCTCTAATACCATATTAGATAGTGTGGACACCCATCTCAAAACTAATTGGTAATGAGAGGAGTAGTCTACCTACCTTTAAACACTTGAAGATATCCCTATCTTATCAATGTAAGGTTTTTAACACTCTAGATTCGCGTCAAAACACTACCATAGTAAGCATAATTTATTCAGTTTCCTTCAAACAAAATGTCACTATTTTGATAGTTGATACTAATACAACCAAATCATAAAAAATGTCACTATTTTGATAGTTGATACTACACGAAGCTCCTATCGCCTTGCAATTAACCACTAGCTTTTACCTCTTATCCCATGACCAACAATCAGCACAGGTCCTAGATCCGCTCAAACTCGACTCGATCTAAACCATCTATCTTCTTATCGGTTTCACTTCTCAAACTAAACCAACACTTGTCATTCCTCCTCACGACTAAATTTCAAAACCAAGCTGTCAATCTTACCTAGTAAGAAATCAAGACAAATTCAGAATTAAAATTAACCAGCTAACACAGTTACAAACAGAAAATACACAAAGAAAAAGAAAGAAAGAATCACAAAGATGGAAAAGTAACTTGGCTCAATTTTCACTAAATCATTTCGTGTACAACATACAAAATAAATAGATAGAGTCGTTAGGTTATTAGCCAATACACAGCCACTACAAGGTACCAATGATGCTGCCTAAGAAATCACCCAAAACGCAAACATATAGGTCATTTTAATTATCCAATTAATAAAAACAATAATACAAAAATGATGTCGTTTTTAAGGCTTTACGAAACGACATCGTGGAGTTCATCTTAATTAAGTTCCCCCCCCCCCCTCCTCCGCCCTGCCCCAAACGAGGGGGAGTGGGAGCTACACCAAGTTTGTCACAAAGAGAGACAAAACATGCTTCCGATAGAGACCTCATTAAGCCATTAACAAGCTGGAACTCAGACAGAACCTGGGGAATGTGAGGCAAGTAACAATAATTTGTAGGATATATTAGAAATAACCAAATAAGTTTGTTACAAAGAAAATAACGAAATGTTCAGTAATAAGCATAAAAATCAAAATAACCGATAACTTCTGGCCAGTTTGAGAGGACTGGTAATATCTCCTTCATCGATCCACTCTTTAGCTGAAATCTCTTATATCTCTTCCTTCAACAATCCTTCTATTTAACAGCTCCCCAAAAGTGGTCCCTCCTTCCTTTTATCCTATTGCATTGTATGCACTTCATTTTCCACCTTATCTACTCCACTTCTTTACTCTGTATCATTCCCTTCTGTGCGTTTGTTGAGATCTCTTGGTCCCACTGTTTCTTTTGCATCCATTTCCTTATTTGCCCTTTTCCCATTCGTTCATATGTGTAATAGATCGGAGGCTTTGCATTACCCCATGGGGTCTGATACACCTTGTCCTCAAGGTGGAATGTAGGAAATTGCTTATGCATATATTCGACCTCTTCCAAAGTAGCTTCACACTCTTGTTGGTCTTACTACTTCACTAACCATCCATCCATGCCAGATTTGCTATTCTTTCGGATCCCTTACACGTTCTCAAGGTTGGCCACCCATTCCAAATCTTTTGACAGTATTGCTGGGTTATGTTGGATGTTATATTTATCTCCTACGCACTTTTTTAGCTGTGATACATGGAAAACATTATGTATTGTCACCTCTAGAGGTAGGTCCAATCTATAAGCCACCTTTTCCATTCATTCGGTGATGGTGTAGGGTCAACAAAATTTTAATGCGAGTTTTTAACATCGTCGTTTGGCAAGTGAGCACTAGCGGTATGGTATTCTCTTTAGGTAGACCAAGTCCCCGGTTTGGTACACTACCTCTCTTCTCTTCTGGTCCGCAAAATGCTTCATCCGTTCTTATTCTAAGTCTAGTCTTTCTATGAACCAGATGTTGTTCAAAGAATGACTGCACTTAGTGCTGGCGTTATGGTCTTATCTTTAGGTCTTTTTTAACCAGCGGCTATTACACCGAGTTGTTGGTGGTTTTACGAAATCCGTATGATATAATGGCTAGAGGTTCTTGCCTGTACTCTATTTGAAATGGCGTTGTGTTGATTCCGACATGGGTGAAGAGCAAAGGTAAGGACAATGCGGTCAGAGTTTGGCTGGAAAGGTATCTGGCTAATTTCCCTTTAGTTTCTATTGCTAATAATATTGTAGTGGACCACCTAAACTATCATTTTTCTGATCATAGGCCTATTATGGTCTTTTTTTTTTTTGGATTTTTTAGAATATCTCTATCGCTCCTTACATGAAAAAATTGAATAGGTGAAAATAGCTGGATCAATTTGATGAATATGCTAATATTATTAAAGATTGTTGGAGGTCGTCTGGCTTTTATGACAATCTTCCTATTTTGTTTGATTCTAATGTCAGGATGAGTATTAATGAATTGGTTATTTGGAATAGAATTTGCATGAAAGGCTCCATTAAGGCAGCCATTGCCAGAGTTGAGTCCAATATTAAAAATCTAGATAAAGATATGGTGTCCAACTTTTCTCAAATTAGAATTTTAGAGGTTGAGCTTGAAGTTTTTCTCGAAGAGGAAGAATCTTTTTGGAAGCAAAGGTCTTGAGAGGATTGGCTTAGATGGGGGGACAGAAATACAAAAGTGGTTTCATGCCAAGGCTTCGGCTAGGAAAAAATAAAACAAGATTTCTAATATTCTCGATAAAAATGGAAATTGTTTCTCTTCTTCTGAGGACATTACTAGGATTGCCAAAGACTATTTTGTTAATTTATTTCAGGAGCATATCCCTTGTGATGGTGCCACCAAAAAAACCTTGAAATTATTGATTTTTAGATTACAATTTTTTATCAGTAAGTTTTGAATATGAAGATTCAAAGCTCTTTTTTTTTTTTGGAAAAACTATTGCAGTCTCTCTTACAATGAACAAAAGAAATAATGCAAAATTTAGAAGATAACTTCTTAATGTCATGCAGGACATTTCCAAATTCAAAAAAATCTTGGGAATCATTACAAATAACATTAATCACAGATAAGCATCAAATTCCACCAAGATAGGACGAGAAGGGTCGTGGATCAAACAGGACACCTGAATAAGGCCTTTTCTAATAGCAAGTCCCTCGAGAACTTGAGCAGAAGAACCAGACTTCCCATGAAAAGTGCCAACCATAAGAGGAATCTCCTCCGTGTCTCTCAAAATCCAACCCACCCCACCAACACCAATGGCGTCACTCCAGGAAGCATCCACGTTTAATTTCTAGTGACCTCATTAAGGGGGAGCCTCCACTAATTGGGGAATGGAAGACCTAGAACCTGCATCCACAACATAGCCAATAAGGTTTTTATCAATCAACTCAATTAAAGATAAAACATTCCCATTTGAGAGATTATGAAAACAAATGTTCCTATAAAACCAAAGACTCTAAATAATAATTAAGACTTTTTCAAGATCAGCATAAAAGAAAATATTCATAATAAAGCTCTAAATACCAGCACCAGCTTTAGAATCCCTGAAAAAAAATTAGAGAAGTTAGACAAATGAGGGAAAAAATGATACCAAGCCTTTTGGAAAATTTTACAGAAAGCAATGAGATGAACGTTTGAATTCCAAGACTTGTTACAAACCGGGTAGAGAAGACTAGTATCAATTCCTCTCAAAATAATGTTAATTTTTTAAGGGATACCATTGTTAATAATATTCCAGGTCCCTAAATTAATTTTAGGCACAACCTTAACCTTCTAGAGCTTTTTCCACAAAGACTTAGAAAGAGAATTATCTGAGGGAAAAGCCTTTTCCATACCAGCCAAACCACAAGCAAGGTGATAAGCACTCTTCATAGAAAAATACCCTTTAGGATCAAGATTCCAAATGATCTCATCATTGGCATGGAATGTACTTAAAGGAGTTTTGATAATCGCATCAGCATTAACCTTAGAGATGATTTCATTGATCAAATTGACGTTCCAACTAGCGTCCCTAGAAATAAGATCGTTAACACGCTTGAGCTTCCAATCCTCCCTAACCCACAGGGGAAAGGATCGCTTTTATGCGTAATCCAAGGATCTCTACAAATAACAATTCCATTTTCGTTGCCAGTTTTCCATCTATAGCCCTCAACAAAGAGATCTCTTCCCCATAAAATACTTCTCCAGACCAAAGAAGGGCTCCAACCAAGCTTGGCAGAGATAAAGTCAATGTTCCTATAATACTTCCCTCTGAAAACTTTTAAAACGAGACTCGAAGGATTTCTTAGAATTCTCCAACTCTACTAAGGAAAAACAGCCTAATTGAAGCAACTGAAATTTCTAAAACCAATACCCCCATCAGATTTACTAATGCCAAGATTTTTTCCAGAGATCCATGAGATTTAGCTTTGTCCCGATCATGCCCCTACCAAAATTAAGCGCAGAGTCTATCAAGATTCTCGCCTATCCCTTTAGGAATCTTAAAGCAACTCATAGTGTGGGTGGGAATAGCTTAAGCCACGGCCTTGATAAGAATTTCCTTCCCACCTTTGGAAAGTAACTTACCTTTCCAAGCCTGAACGCAGGAGCTCACCTTTTCAATGAGAGGGATAAAGAGGTCGCCTTTGTTACATTGATTTTGGGAGGGCATGCCCAAATGGACCCCAAGGGAATCACTGATGTTCACCCCAATGATGTTACTGAGAAACACTCTTTTTATTAGGATTAACATTTTTGCTAAACATCATAGAGGACTTCTCGAGATTAATAATTTGCCTAGAAGCTTTTTCATAAATATGAAGAATCTTTTTAATGCCCTCGCAGTCCTTATCCTCGTCCCTAAAAAATAATAAGCTATCATCATCGAAAAAAATATGAGAAATAGAAGGACAATAATTTTTTATCTTCAAACTATTAAAATAGGAAAGGGATTCTTCCCTGACAAGCAGCGATGAGAGCCCCTCGGCACAAATGTTTATTGATTGAAGTCAATCGGAGACATTGGTTGAAACAAACATAATTAGCACAAATGTTATTATTCCTGATTGCAATAAGTGATATTAATTGAATTCAATCAATTTTAACGTGTGTTTGGAAAACTCGATTTGCTGAACACACACAATAGAAAAATCAATAATAAAGATTGCAATCTCGGCATGGAGAATTCAGGAGGATGAGAAAATGAATTAGGGTTTAGAGCATGTTGCGGAAATAGAGGTGGAAAATGGGGGGTAGAAATTAGGGTTCCCAGATGAATAAAGTGAATTGAAGAAAGCTTGGGTAGGCAGAAAATGTGGTTGATAGATAGAGGGTTGGAGATACTGAGCTGGACCAGAAGAAGATGATGCTGGTTCCATTTGGATTTCTAAGAGAAAAAGCTCTGATACCATATAACAAAGGAAGAAGAAAAATAGATTATAATATTGCAGCTTACCAAAAGAAGATCATTACTTTATTTATAACCTCATTTATCATAGAAGAGGATAAAATAACATAACTAAAATATTCTAACAAGTGAATTGAACTAATTGAGAACATCTTCACAAAGCCGTTGCCAAAAGTATTGTTCGAGAAACCATAAAAAAAAAGTATTGTTCGAGAAATTCAAGAAGATGATTGGCATGGCGGATGGCAGAAGCATTTATGTTTATGGAAGAGTTTTGTTGGAATAAACTTTAATGCAATTTCTTAATATGTTTAAATTTTGTAATTAAGGCTATTATTAAGGAATTAATGGGTTGTCAATTTAGGAGCTAATTAAGGAATTAATGGATCCTTAATTGAACAATTAGTGGGAAACATTTTTTGTAAGAACTTAGAGACCAAGTTATAATTGGACTATTGTCCGGTTTCAAACAACACGATCAAGTTTCACTTAAGATAAGCTATAGCAATTATTCAACTCAAAATGTAAAAGTTCTTGAGCAAATATGTGCAAGTGTACACAGTCATTGTTGTAGTAAGTTTTACTCTCTCAAAAGTCATCTCCTCATAGATTTAGTGTTAATTTTCAACTTTTTCCGATTAAGAATATGTGAGGGTGAAATAATGTTGTGAAGTGATTAACTAATGAATTTGCTAAAGCAAAGGATGATATCAAATGCTTCAGCAATACTGCAGTAAAAGTAAAGTAACGCAATTGAATTAAAACAGAATAAATAGTCAAGTTCAAGTATTGGAATGAATTAGGCGTTTTCAAAGGAAATTGCTTCAGCATTAAGTTTTACTAGTAAGAAGTGAATTCCTAATTTACTCTTACTCTGCTCTCTCTCGAGGTTACATCATTTAATTATAAACAGAGTCAACATCATTAGTGAAATCGTTATCTCTAATAGATCTCTAAATTGCAAGAAACTTAAACAAACCTTGTGATCCTATACAAGTTCACTTTATCCCGTCCCTCTCGGAATCGAGATAAAGCAAGTACGAATGGTTGATCAGACGAACATACTTGGAATTAACACAGCTTGGATACATAATTCAATATCTTCCTACTCAATGCAACTGCAATTTCATTCCTACTTACCTAATCCTTCTGATTAGAAATTTAGCTACTCATATTAACAATCTAAACAACAGCAAATTAAAAAACAGAGTAATCAGTCATCATATAAACTTGCAGAAATGCTGAATTAATTCACAAAGGTTCAATAAATGCAGAATTCAAGTAAACAGAGATCAGAAAGCATAGAGTAGAGAAAGCCTGTTGCGATCTTCGAATCAATGATTGCTTCAGAACTGAATCCTCTGCTCTGCTTCGCAATGCTTCTCAAACAAAAAAAAAAATTCTTAATTCAAACTGAATTGGTAAAGAACTCCAAGGTAGCTTAAACACACTTTTAAGAAATAAAACGACTGTGCTAGAATTTGAAAATGCTGGAAAGTAAAAATGCTATCAAAACAAAAATTCAAAAGATCGAAAAATGAAAAAGCTGTTGAGTTCAAATGCGCTCCAACTTAAATACTTGTCCCAATTGCTCCCGCCTAAATGATCAACGACTGAGAATGAGATGCTCAAACGTTGTAATCATCGCCCTTCACAGATGTACGACACGTGTCCTTTCCAGAATAGTCACACCATTTCTGTTTTCTTCAACTTAGCTTCCAGATAATGCTCCAGCTTAACAGCACTTTGCAGACTTGAATGTTATAGCAATTTAAGGTAATAAAAAAATTTCATTTATCATCTTATTATTTCACACATTTATGCACCAATGCTACAAAATCCCTTGGAAAACCTGTTCTACTCAGAAAACTATAAAACTTAACAAATTGCTAACACATTCTAAATCTCAATCACAATTTCTCTCAATTCATATTATCAAATCAGGAAATTTACTTAGAATATTCTCAATACTACAACAATTACTCTCAATACTTTGAGAGTTATCAACTATAAATAGGTAGCTTATTTCATCATGAAAAGTAGAGAGAAAAGATAGAGCAAGTGTAGAGAAACTTGTAGAGAAACAAGTAGAGAAATAAAGAGAAAACATTGTGAAGAATTTTTGTGTTTTTGTCTCTTCAATCCGTAAAGCGAAAAGCTTGCGCGATTTTTTGTTTGTTTGCTATTCGAATTCGTTAATCGCATTTAGTTTCTACATTTACTACGATAATTTGATTCCCTACTTCAGAAGCCACCAAAACAAAAACCCCTTTTCACCCCAAATTAGATCTGTAAGCATATCATCAACTATGAAAATCCATCCTCGAACTTCAACTCTGATCTGTTCTTTGCCTTCATCATTCTCATTTCTTTGCCAATGAGATTGTACCATAACAAATCTACTCATATTCGTCCATCACCTCGAAATGAATCTAGAAGACTGCTCCTTTCTTCACTTACCTCTTTCTGCACAAATTGAAACAAGAGCAGTAGAGGCACTAAATCTACAGAGACCACAAGTCTGATAGTGGTGCCGCCAAGTCTATCAAATCCCAAGGAGAACAAGTAATGTGCTTGCTACTTAGTTTAATAGTTTTATTCCACACCCTTTTTTGTACCAACATCTTAGAGTGTAGTCAAAGAATAGATTCCACCAAGTTTTTGCAGTCTTAGATTTCATTATATTCATTGATAGATTGAGGTTTTTTTTTGGAACTATTGGATTTCTGTGTTGTTACAGCCTCTCTTCCCTTTCCATTTTATTTTACTGATAGGATGAATTGAGACTTACAGATATACTTCAGATTTGATTGTAAACACTTGTTTTTGTAAGAAATTACTGGATTTTTCTTCCTTGTGTGACGGTAGATTTATAGATAAACACCTGTACTTGTATAAGTTGTTTTAAAGGCAAGATGCATAAACTTTATTTCCCTTTTTCTTCTAATGTTTCTGTCCATTCTTTGAATCTTCTTTATAGTAATGTATGGGGATCTAGTCCTAAAATGTCATATGCTGGTTCTAGATACTGTGTTACGTTTATTGATGACTTGTCTCGCTTTACTTGGCTCTTTCCTATGACTCATAAGTCTCAAGTCTCTGAAATTTTTCAAACTTTTAATCTTTTCATTGAAAGACACCTTTCACGGTCCATCAAGTTCCTTCGAACAGATGGATGAGGTGAATATAATAGCCCCACGTTTAATCAATATCTCCATCAAAATGGAATATCTCACCAAGTCACTTGTTCTTATACTCTTGAGAAAAATGAGGTAGCTGAGCACAAAAATAGACAACTCACTAAGATGACTATTACCCTTCTCTCTCATGCCTCACTCCCTTTAAAATTCTAGTTTCATGCCTTTTCCACAGCTTGCTACCTCATAATCACCTACCAACACCATTTCTAAACAATCTATCCCCTTATGAGAAGTTGTTTAACTAAACCTCTAACATTTCGTCTCTTAAAACGTTTTGGTGCGCTTGTTTTCCTTTACTTCGTTCATATAATTAAAATAAGCTATAACCCCGCTTAACTCATTGTGTGTTTTTAGGCTACAATACGTCATACATAACACGACTCGGTGATTGGAGGACACTCGGGATTTCTAAGAACTTACAAAAGGTTGATACAAAAACTTTACTGGAAAGGGATGAAAAATGATGTTAAGAAATATGTAGCGAAATTCCCCGTTTGCCAAAGTAACAAGACTAAGGGTGTAGTACGAGCAGGATTAATACAACCAATGGTGACCTATATCGCCTTTGGGAAGGTATCTCAATGGAATTCTTGGAAGGATTACCAAGATCTCTGGGAAAGAACTCTATCTTAGTGGTCGTGGACCGATTGAGCAAATACACCTATTTCATAACCCTCAGCCACCCATATACCACGAAAGATGTGGAAAATTTGTTTATACAAGAAATTGTTAAACTACAAAAAAATAGCAAATCAGGACAGTCATTAAGCCTCCTTAAAAGATTCTCAGAATCTTTCTTTTTGGTCAAGTAAGGATTACCATAGAAACTTGTAAAACGCCAAGGTTGATTTTCCTCCAAAGCATGAACATCAATATGGCCTTGGGAGAAAGATTCAATTGTAACAGAAGAAGAAGAATTCCATAACAAAAGCAGGCCTCCACTCATTCCAATGCAAGGAAAGCAGAAGCAAGAATCAAACATTAACTTTACTTTAACAGACTCAGCAATTTTAAAACCACATTTGGTCTCCGAAATGAAAATAAGGTGGGGCTTAAACTTTTGCACTTTATGAAGAAGTGCTCTCGTCACTCGAGAGTTCCCCAACCCCTGAATGTTCCAGCTTAAGATTTTCATTGCGACCGGCGGGGCTATTCATCAACCTCCACCGATATCCCATTGATAAGCTCAACTTCAGCTATCTTGCTTTTCTTTCCAACTGCCCCACTTTTAGGAACTTCCAACCCATGCTTCGAACCAATAAGCAATATGTTCGGGGGAGAACTGTGAAGATTGTCACGCGGTAATATCATCCTTTTCTAGCTTTTCTTTTCCATTTCTTAAAAAAACAAATTCAATTTCCTCAATCCCAAAAGGATAGATCACGACATTTTGAGTTTCAACTTTTGGAACCCCTTAATCCTTGTTAAATTCTAAAAAATCAATTTCCATTTCTTGATTTATCTTTTAGCCCAAAATATTCGTCTTTCTTTGAGATACATGGCCTACGCTGAAAATTGGGCATGATAGTAAAGTTTGTGGACCAATTTCTGAGTCAGAACTAAATTTGGTCGATGCTCATTTCCAACAGCCGACCTCCTCTAATTGCTTCTCGCGAGACCCATCATTGCCCAGGCCCACCTCTGCTAATTTAAATTTAAAAATGGGCTTCGTAGGAATGGCTGCAGCGTCTGCCTTTCCACAGACCTCGTCAGAACATCTTCCTGTGCAGGGCTCGAAGCATTCGTCGGCGACCGATTCTTTTCATCCACTTGCAAATTCTGCCGATTTTGACGCCGGATTTCAAGAAGCTTCTCAGTAAAAATCTTCTCAGAAGAAGCCTCCCATTCACTTAAGTGATCATGTCGTCCTCTCCCTCTAACATGGAGGTCAGCTCTAAAATTTTGCCTATGCAGAGACTCTGTTTTCATGTCCTTCCAAATGCTTTGATCTAGATCCCATTTGCGAGGCATGAGTCTTCGAAACCTTTTTGTGTTAGTTGACCTGTTAACCAAAAGTTTACAATTGACTGAATTTGAATTTTTAAACCCTTTGTTTGCATAATCGATTTCATTATCGCCAAATTCCATCCGACAATTTCTTTCTGCTGCAGTGATTCTCATATTCCCCATCTGGTAACGAATGAATCATGCCATTCAAACCCCATGCTGATTTTCCAAGCAAAATCCTAATCTCCGACGAAGTCGGGATACTGCACAGGTTTCCTTCAAAAATTAGAGAGAAACTGGCCACAATGGTGTTCTAAACCATGAAGATTCAAAGCTCTTACTTCGTAATAGAAGATATATATTAATAATTGAATTATATTCACTTTAGATATATATTTAGAAGAATTAATACACATACAAAATAGTCGTGCCTAAACATATAAACACTCGTCGCTAGGTCACAAGTCTGGTATGAAATTAACTAGTTTAGTATATTAATTGCACAACTTATTTAAAGGGAAGGATTAAACTGAACAATTAGTCAAGCACAAGTTTTAAATAGGTGTTGTCAACTAAAAAAAAGGTGTTGTAAACGAAAATTTAAATAGGTGGAATTGAACCTTTATTCTCAAAAGAAAAAAAAAAAAAAAAAAATTGAATTGGTCCACTGACGTAAGTATCAGGGTAGAAATTGATGTTTCCACTTAATTTTTAGATGTTGACCAGTATACTTTAGAATAAATTTCATACCCACATTATTCTCTTATGAAAAATTAACATGTTTCCCACCCCATCGCAGAAGGTAACCTTTCTTTAAGTTCAACTGCAGATTGAAATTGAATTAAATATTACTTTACTTTTTGTTTTGTATAAATTTTACTTTGCTAAAATCTGCATCTAATCAATTTAATAATATATCAAACATTCAAACCAAATTGGACTTAAAGTAAAACAGGACAAACCTAGTTTTTTTAAAATTTTTTATAATGAAATTAGAAAACCTCGACCACAGAATCGCTCAATTTCTCGGAAGTTCATTAGAGAATCTGTAGACTTTCCAGTCCAATAATTTCTTAAATAGCTGAAATACAAGACAGCTTTGTAAGTTTAATTTATGGATGTCTAGGAAAGAGGGTCAGAATAATACTCTTAGGGTTGTATATTTGACGTATTTAGTTAGGATTTAATTTTAAGATTTATTAATTCATTTTTGAATATTTTATCCAATCGAATTTTTATTAATTTCTCTTCATTTTTACTTTTAAAAATAATTTTCATTTGTAACCATTCTCATTTGTAACGATTCATTTTTAATCATTCATTTATAACCACTCATTTTTAATTATTTTTTTTAACTACTAAAAATAACTACTCTTTTTAAATTTACATCAATATAAGATTTTGACTTTAACTTCTCTACACAAAAACTACATCAAAACGAGTTTTTGACACAACTCTCAATTTTGAAGTTTTTAATATAACTTCTTAACTTAAATCTTACCTAATATGTCAAATAAACTCCATTAGGGTCTTACCAAAATTTAACCATCCACAATGATTCTTCTCCTAAATATTGTTTATTTATCATAATCACTATTTATTGTGTCATAATTTTAATATTTTATATTTTTCATAATCATGTGATGAAATATATTTATGAATATCAAGAGGTACCCCTACCCCGCGTAGAATCTATTGGTTGTAAAGACTTGAAAATTCCAAGTCAAGCACTAAGTTTGTTTCTGAAAGCTCCAATCTCCATTCTATTGGCCATAAGTTTGTTTCTGAAAGCTCCAATCCATTCATAACTCATTTCACATCAATGGCTTCCCTCAATTTCTCACCTTTTCTTCTTCTACCTCTGCTTCTTTTTCTTGTCCCTTCCTCTACCGTTGTTGCCCAGACCAGACACAAGAATATAACATTAGGCTCATCTCTCACTGCCCACAATGACGATGACTCCTTTTTTATGGATTGGATTAGGTCAAGAGTTAACCTAAAACTAACCTGAACTAACCCGACTAACCCGAATTGAATATAA
>JBBMKA010020515.1:0-28753 GCA_037833695.1 Sechiopsis laciniata | reverse complement strand
TGTGTGATTGAAAGAGTCGTGCAAATCTGAAATGGTTGTTTGGAATTGTTAGTTGTGAAATGGGCTTTTTAGTCATTTCATTGGGCCGGTTTTGATTCTCTGCTACAAAAGAATTTCTTTTGAAATTCTGCTATACATGTAAATATTTTGTCCTATTTTGCTATATATGCAAAAACCCCTAAAATCTAGGTCATTTTAAGGATTTCTTTATTTTTAACTTATTTATGACGTACTATAGTTACGCTTTTTAAAACCTCCTATTATAATTACTCTTTATGATCTAGCTTTAGCTAAAATTTATGAGGCTCAATTTCATAATCCTAAAATGCTAGAACTTCATGAATTTAAGAAAGTTTTACTTTGTCACCTAATTTCTACTTTCTTGGTATATTCTCAAAACTTTGTGAAGACATTTTGTCATCATCCGTATTGCATTAGAAAAAATATTTATAGATTCCTCAAGTTAGGTAAAATATGCACTTTAGTTTAAGAGTAATAAATTTTGAACTTGGCTAAAAATAAAAGATCGTAAGTATTATAATATTAAAAATATGTTTGGTGTAAAATATGGGCATAGAGTTACACATTTAAATTTGTTTAGTGCGGGTTTTTTTTTTTTTTTTTTTTTTTTTTTTCGAATAGTACGAGTATATTTTTCCTTTTTGTTTTGTGTTGTGTTTAATAAATAAAAAAATGGAAATCATTCATTTCAGTATTGTAGGATAAAGAAACAAGTGCATATCGTCTAAAATATAGGTATACATACATTTCACACAAACTTTTTATCGTAAAAATGAAAAGTGAGAGATAATTAAAAGACCACAAGTAATTTATTATTGGAATATATAAGGAGGCTTTTCTTGAGCAGCAAAATTCGGAAAAATAAATTTTAGAGATGTCAAAATTTTAAATAAAGAAAGAAAGATAAAAAAACTAATTCAATCACATTAAAGTAAGAGTCATAACCTTTTGGTTTTTTTTTTTTTTTTTTTTTTTTTTTTTTGTAGAAGGCACCATAGTCTCTATTCTTATTGGCCACATTTAATAACATTTAAATCTACTCTTTGTTTTTAGAAATGAAGTTTATAAATAATATTCCCACATATGAGTTTTTTTTTTTTCTTTTTAGTTATTTTCTATTTTAAAAATTATTTTAAACATTTAATTCAAGTTTTGAAATTTTAAAAAACAAATAAATAATAATTTTTAATTTAGAGTTTGACCAAAAATTAAAAAGTCGAACAATATCACAGGTGTTTGATTTTCATTTTCACCCACTTTAAATACTAATATTCCCTTCAATAAATTACTTGTAGTCTTTAATGATCACCCACTTTTCTTTTTCTTTTTTTTTTTATTCAATACATTGAGAAATGGTTGATCGAACATGTAACTTCATGGTTAATATGTCGTACAAGATGCTAACTGCTCACATTGGCACTTTTCATTTTTAATTGAATAAAATTTTGTGTGAAATCTACCTATACCTATATTTTAGACGACATGCACTTTTTTCTTTATCCTACAGTACTAAAATTAATAATTTCATTTTTTTTATTGTTTAAACCTAGCACAAAATAAAAGGAAAAATAAACTCGTACTAAGTAAATTTAAATGTGTTACTTCATGTAGACCTATATTTTACACCACACATATTTTTAATATTATAATACAGTCTTTTATTTTTCGCTA
The DNA here is from genome assembly GCA_037833695.1 of Sechiopsis laciniata. NCBI lineage: Eukaryota > Viridiplantae > Streptophyta > Magnoliopsida > Cucurbitales > Cucurbitaceae > Sechiopsis > Sechiopsis laciniata. The sequence continues at coordinate 27,061 of JBBMKA010020515.1, read as the reverse complement.
AATTCAAATTTCATAACTCGTAAACTAAAGTGATATTTTATCTAACATGAGGTATCTATAAAATGTTTTTTCTAATGCAATACTAATATTGACATGTTTTTTGTAATGCAATACTAATATTGACAAAAATATCTTCCAAAATTTTGAGAATATACCAATGAAAGTAGAAATTAGGTGGCAAAGTAAAACTTAAAACTTTCTTAAATTCATGAAGTTCTAACATTTTAGGATTATGAAATGCCTCATAAATTTTAGCTAGAGCTAGATCTTAAACAGTAACTATAATAGGAGGCTTAAAAAAAGTGTAATTATAATTGGTCTTAAATAAGTTAAAAAGAAAAAATCACCTAGATTTTAATGGTAATAATCAATTGAATTTGTTGAAAATAAGGAAATATAAAATAACCTAAAAAAAAAAAGTTGATAGTAAAAAACAGCAAATTTGAATGGAAGCTTCAACTTTATTTTAGACTAAATTATTGAAAACTCCCCTATACTATGGTATTTGCGTAAAAAATTGTCCCTAAACTTTGAAAAGTTTCAAAAGTACCCTTAAACTTTAACAAAAGTTTTAAAAATGCTCTTACCGTTAAAGTTTGATGGAAACTGCTAAAGTTTGGTTTCGAAAATACCCCTAAACTTGTTAGATGTTTTAAAAGTACTCTTAGTCTAAAAAAAAACATAAAATAATGTTGAAAATGTTAAAGTTTTGTTTCAATAATACAATAGATATTTAATTGTGCTCGTAGAAAACAAATTTTACTTTTTTATTTCTAACTTATGAAATATTTTTATGTAAATATTAATTATTTATACTTGAATTGTGTTGAGTATCTGACATTGAAAATGTGACTATACCTCCTACATATAAGATCATTAATGAGTTACTCTCTCGTTTTACATTAATTTTGAGATGAAATCTCATACTATTCTAATTTTGTATCAGAAATTCATTAAATTCAAATAAGTATATATTGATATCTTCTAATATTCGTAAAATGGATGATTTACTCTCTCATTGTCACTTGATTTAGTTTTCAAATTTATGGCTAACAAAATTATTTTAACAAATTTAAGCTTTAAAATTAATTAAAAATAATGATAAATTATCTTTAACTTTGAATAATTGAACAAATCTCTACCTCAAAATATTTATTTATGTTCCAAAATTCATCCCATCAACAATTTTTTGAAAACAAAGTTATGAATGATGATTATGATTATGATTTTGAATTTTGGAACTTTTTTTGGTTTAATAATATATTTATTTTCATTATTTTTCATGACAAAAAAATATATGAATAAAGTAAAAAGAATAACCGTTTTAAGTAATAATAATTTTTAAAGTTTTTTAAGGATTTAATATTGAACAAAAGTGTAATATTTTTTTATGTAAAAATTATCGACGAAGTTAAATTTGGATGAAAACCATCTACTCATTGTCGATTGATTTAGTTTCACATTATAAATAAGTAACTTAATTATTTAAATAGATTCAAGCTAAAATTAATAAAAAACAATTATAAATTATCTTTAAACTTTGAATATTTGAAAAAAAATTCTACCTCAAAAGATTCGTTTATATTTCAAAATTCATTCTAATAACAATTTAGGCCTAGTTTGATAGTTATTTTGTTTTTATTTTATTTTTTTGTTTTAGAAATTTAACAACAATTATTTCATTAATTGAGTTTTATTATTTTTATATCTACATCTTATATTTTTTTTTTTAAAAACTATATCAAATGCATATGAATGCATATGGAGAAAATGCATATGAATAGAGAATAAAACCTTTTTTATAGTAAGAATAATTTTTATAGTCGTTAAAAAATCAAGAACACTATTCAAATAAAAGTGTAATATTTTTAATCTAAAAGTTATTAAAGATGATATTTTCAATGCTTTTTTGAGTTAGCATGTTTTTAAAAAAAATTTAAGCTCAAGGGCAATTTTGAAACTTTTAGAGGTATTTTTCAAACCAAACTTTAATAGTTTCCATCCAAATTTAACAGCAAGGGTATTTTTAAAATTTATGTTAAAGTTTGGGAGCATTTTTGAAACTATTCAAAGTTTGAGGGCATTTTATACACAACTCATAGTAAAGGAGTATTTTCTATAATTTACCATTTTTTTAAAGTGATGTAACAATAATATTTTTCTAAGAAAATTACAAACATAATATTTTTCAAACAATAATTGCAAGTCTTTCTTTCAAAAGGATATATAACTTGTACTATAAAAAATGACATATAACTTTATCGTATATGATAGTATCTATTGAATGTATTTATATAAAAATTGCCCACCATTAAAATGTCATGTATTTGAATCTCTATTCTTAATGCAAAAATATATTCATATTACTATTAATTAATTATATAAATTTATTTTTAAAGGTTTATTTTAATTGATTTACACACTCTAATTTTGTTAAGAGTTGTATTTATATTGTAACCTTTTTCTATCCATTTCTCAGGTGCAAACTTATGGGTTCATATATTAGGAATGATTCAAATTATACTGTAGATGATATGGAGATAGAAAGGGAAATAGTATAGAATAAAAACTTGGAAGAAGGCAAGAACCAAAGAGAAACAAAAGATATCAAATGATGCGACAATAATGCACTAATTTTAAGGTTTTAAGAAGGAGAGAAGAAAATTAATAGTTGATTAAACATTTTAAAATTACAATGAAATAATGGATGATCTTTTCCAAATCCAAAATTGGAGGAGGACTTCTTGTCAGAGATAGGATATGTCACATGTTCTTTATTGATGTAACCTAAATTTTAGGAACATCAATCATTATAAATATTTTAAGTTGGGATGCTCATGAGGTGGCAACTCTTAAGCATTCCTTATTATTAAGAAAGTTATTACACTTTTTAAGTTTTTAGGGATTTTTTTGTTTTTGTGATCTTCTTAATTTTAAGACTATTTTGATTGTTTTTTTTTTTTTGGAGTAAATCGGTGTCATATTGGAAGTTGTCGATGCCAGAGAAGATGATGGTTGATAAAGGATATTCTTTCAAATGATTTTAGAGGTTTTTCTCGTGAGAAACAACTAGTATTTCTATGAGATCAATTTTTTTTTTCCAGCTACCTTAGTGGAGGCGATACCTTAGAGGAATTTATGATAATTGAATTATCCCACAAGATTTTTCAAGATTCAACCCTAGTTGTATTTTTTTTTTTTTTTTTTTTTTTTTGAACACTCAACCCTAGTAGTGTTGAATATAGCTATTATATCTGTTTTCTTGAAGTTTTGTTACTTCTTGTTCATTAAGATCATTGGACGATGGCCAACCAGAGTAGTAGCTCAGCTGTATTTGTATATACTCAGTAACTAAGAGGTCACGAGTTCGAATCCCCCTCCCGCAAATGTTGTAACTCATAAAAGGATTATTGGACGATGGGCTTTTCTCTTTATTAGAATGTTCATTTCTCTTGACTTTTCATTTTCTATTCGGTGCAGCCCGAGTTGTGAGTCGAGTCCAATTTAATTTTTTGGGATGTTCTTGTTTGTTCATTTGTTTAATGAAAGTTTGTTTGATCTAAAAAAAAAAATTGAATCTCCTATCTTACATGTTGGTAACTAAAAAAAGAAATGGAAAACCTATTCTCTTATACTTATATTAATATGGTTAAAATATCATTTTGATCCCTTACGTTTTGAGGTCTCTCTTTCATTATTTTTGTCCGAGACTTTGAAGATTTCCAATTTGATTCGTGAATTTTTATATGTCCAATTTTACTTCTTAAACTAAATAAATAAATAAATCTCATCACCTCTCCTCTCTCACCTCTTCTCTCTCAACCTACATGGTTTATGGTGGATTATGTTGTTTAGAGTTGTTTACTTTTTTGTTAAAATCAAATAAATAATAAATCTCATCACCTCTTCTCTCTCAACCTACATGGTTGGTGGGCTTGTATTGTCCTTCCCAAACCAACTTAATATCCAATTCCGACTAGTTTTACACCACACGATTCTCTTATGACTCTAGTCGTATCTGCCCAGACTACAAAATGGATAAGGCTAAATATTAGCTATCCAAGACTACATAATAAATAATGCTAAATATGAGCTATTCAGTAGTACAAGTTGGATAAGACTAAATGTGACTTACAAAAGATAAGACTAAATATGAGCTAACCAGTACTACACAATGGATAAGCCTAAATATGAGTTATCCAATAGTACAAGTTGGATATGACTAAATGTGAACTATCCAGTACTACATAATGGATAAGGCTAAGTATGAGTTATCTAGTAGTACAAGTTTGATAAGGCTAGATGTGAGTTATCTACTACTACATAATGAATAAGGCTAAGTATGAGCTATCTAGTAGACGAGTTGGATAAGGCTAAATGTGAGCTATCCAGTACTACTTAATAGATAAGTCTAAGTATAAGTTATCTAGTAGTACGAGTTGGATAAGGCTAAATGTGAGCTATCCAGTACTACTTAATAGAAAAGTCTAAGTACAAGTTATCTAGTAGTACGAGTTGGATAAGGCTAAATGTGAGTTATCCAATACTAAATATTGGATAAGGCTAAGTACGAGTTATCTAGTAGTACAAGTTGGATAAGGCTAAATGTGTAATGACCCGACTTCCTAAAGGACTCTAATGGGACGATACTCATGCATGACTTGAGAAGAATTTAGGATAAAACGGCACGACATGTATTCTCATTTAGTTAAATAAAACAAATATTCTCAAAAACATGAAAACAGTTCCAAAACAAGGTTTGGGATCCCATGAAAAAGTCATAAAGCATAAAACAGCCAAGCAAGTCTAAAACCAACTTGATATGAGTCTAAAATAGCTGAAAGCGATAAACAATGAGGAAGAAAATGACGTCGTGCCCATGATCATGCAACTCCACAGTCAGCCACCTTGGTGTGCTCCCATACTTGAAAGATATAAGTGGTGAGTACATATATAAATATATTTACCCAGTAAGAAGTACACTATGGGGGAAATCATGCAACCACTGCCAAGACTCGAATACTCAAGCTACGAACACATGCCAAATAAGAAGGGTCAATCCACTAATCGAACACCTAGGTCAATAGTACTCGTACCGTGACAACAGGGGCATATACGAATGCCAACAAGTCCTTCGACCCCTGTCAGAAAAAGACCACGAGTGAGAGTAACACACAGGTTCCCTAAGTCTTGGGTCGAGATACGTCCCATACCATGTCTGCGGAGACATACGCGAATGTCTCGGGGTAGCCTGACCACTGTCAGGGACCCACCACGAGTGAAGGACTAACCAGAATCCCTAATCCTCAAGTGAGGGACTAACCACACAAAATCCCTAATAGGAAAAAGAAGATATTGAAGGACACACAAGCCCCTAACTAGCACAAGCATACAACATGGTTCAGGGTCCGAAGCTAATGCATGCAATACTAGATACAAGTTTACAGTCATTCCAGTAAGTCAACATCATCAAATAGGATCGTAAACATGCATCAGGGGATCTAGGTCAGAGTTATCCCTATCATGCCTCACATAACAGGACAAACAAGAACATACACATTCAAACACCGAAACATGCATTTATAGTGCCATAGTTCAAAATTCCCTAGTCATGTCACTACTTGCTAAGAAATTGCCACACCCAGCTCATAGTGAAACCCCTTACCTCTCTGGCGACTTGACCGAACTCCAAAACAACTCTGCTATCTAAAAATGAAACTCGGGTCACCTAAACATAAAAACCACGCCGAGAATTCATTAGGGTCACGTTAAACAAACCACAAAGATGGTTAGGATCACGGAAACGAAGGAAAGATATTGTTCGAAACACCTCGCCGGAGCGCGTCAGCGTCGACGTCGGTGTGTGGTGTCTGGCGGTGGCGCATGGCCGCGAAACAGAACGGGTCATACCTTGTTTCAAAGATCTCGGTCTCTAGATCATGGATCTGGTCTCAAATTTTCAAACGGAGCTCTCTAGCCTCGGCAATCTGCAAAAGAAGTTGCATTTTCAAGGTTTGTAATCTCTCTGGAAACTATGGAAACTCGCTAGAAAAATAGGGGAAAATGGGGGTTTGAAGAGAGAAAGCTGGACAAGGGCACTTACATGGGAAAGGAGAAGCAAAATGGCGTGAACCACGCTAAAATGCTGCTCGAAAAAGGCTAGACTCGCGAAGGAGGAGAGGAAATGACGGCTGCAGCTCAGCTCGCGGCACGCGTCGGCGAGCTGGTCGGAGATACGGCTCGGTTGGCATCGTCGAAGAGCGACGAACGGCGGCGAAAAGGCTTGTCGGCAGTTAGAGCGCACGAGGAAGGAGACGCAGCTAGGGCTGGAAATTGCGTGCGACGTGGCTTGAGACTGGTGTGCAACACGTGTCCCTAAGATGCGCTGGATGGGCGCCGGCCTGGAGGGGGTAAGTGGCAAAATCTGGGCTGCAATGAGGGTTTTCTTTTTGCTCAAATCTCAAGGTGGAAAAGAAGAAGACGACTGGGATGGATTTTATTTTAAGGAAAGAGGCATTTTGTTTTCTTTAAATATAAAAAGAAAACCCCTATTTTTGGAAGGGCTCTAAAAACACCACCAAAAACCCTAAAACCTTTACCCAAAGAACACATACAAGATTTAAAATCTCAAATAAAGGCCAAAACAAGGGGAGGCATTCATAATTAAATAAAATAATAATAAATACATAGCTAGATAGAGAAAAAAAGAATAATTCATAAAATAACAAATAGTAACATTTTCAAAAAGAACAAGCTTTTACAATATTCCTCTCTTAAAGGATTTGTGTCTAGAAAGTCACTTTAAGATACAAACAACTCTGGATAACGAGACTGCATCTCGTCCTCTCTCTCCCAAGTAGCCTCTTCCACCTTCTGACTTCGCCACAAAACCTTCACCAAAAATATCTCTCAATTTCGCAACACCTTCCACACCCAAAGCCAAAATCTGTACTGGTTTCTCTTCAAAATTCAAATCTTTGTTCAACTGCAAAGGCTCAAAATCAATCACATGAGTCAGATCTACTATATACTGGCGCAACATGGAGACATGAAACACATTATGTACTACTACAAGTGACAGTGGCAATGCTAAACGATAAGCTACACACCCAACCCTTTCTAGGATCTCAAATGGACCAATAAATCTCGGGTCAATTTTTCCTTCTTACCAAACCTCAAGGTTCCTCGCATGGGTGCACCTTTAGAAAAACATGACTCCCAACATTGAAATTAAATCTCGGTGCCTCACATCAGCGTAACTCTTTTGTCTACTCTGAGCTATAAGCATTCTCGACCTTATCTTTTGTACCGCCTCATTAGTGACCCGGACCAACTCTGGGCCCAGCAACTTTCATTCGCCAACTTCATCCCAATAAATAGGGGATCGACACCTCCTACCATACAGTGCCTCAAAAGGTGTCATATGAATCGTTGCCTGATAACTATTATTATGCAAACTCCATCAAATGCAAGTACTGGTCCCCACTACCGAAAAGGTCAAGAACACAAGCCTGCAATATGTCCTCCAAAATCTGGCTCACCCTCTCAGTCTGACCATCAGTCTGTGGGTGAAAAGCAGTACTAAAGTGACACAAGGTACCCAGAGCCTGCTGAAAACTGCGCTAAAAGTTACAAGTGAATCTAGCATCCCTGTTAGAAACAATCTTAGCGGGGACTTTGTGGTACCGAACAATCGCTTTCATATATAACTGGGCCCACTTCTCAACAGAATACGTGAGGCGACCTGGAACAAAGTGAGCGCACTTGGTCAATCTATCTACAATAACCCAGATCACTATAGAATCTCTCTGCGTTTTAGGCAAACCTGAAATAAAATACATAAAGACCTCCTTCCACTTCCACTGGGGCACACTCAGCGGCTATAACAAACCGGCTGGTTTCTGCCTTGGGGCCTTCACCTGCTGGCAGGTGAAACATCTACTCACATGTTCTGCCACATCTCGCTTTATATTAACCCACCAATAAAGCTGTTGCAAATCGATGTACATCTTTGTACTGCCCGAGTGCCATGCAAATAGTGAACTGTGAGCCTCAGTCAACAACTCTCTCTTGATTTCGACATCATCTGACACACACAACTGGCCTCGAAACAACAACCCACCATCAGATGCTACTGAAAACCCACTATCTGAGTCTGAACTCACTCTGAGCAACTCCTCCCTAATCCCTGGATCACACTGCTGTCGTTCAATAATATGTTGTCTCAAAGTCGGTCCCACTAAAAGATGAGCCACTCGGGCGGTCACCCCACTAAGCATCATTGCAATCCCTGCTCGCTTCATGTCCCTAAGCAAATGGGGCCTGAGATGGGGCTAAAGCTGAAGAATGAGGCGTCTTCTGATTGAGGGTATCCGCAACCACGTTAGCTTTACCCGGGTGGTAAAGTATCTCACAGTCATAATCCTTAACTAGTTCTAACCATCTGCGCTACTTCATGTTCAACTCTTTCTGGGTAAAGAAGTACTTCAAACTCTGGTGTTAGGTGTAAATCTGAGTCTTCTTGCCGTACAAGTATTGCCTCAAAATTTTCAATGCATGAACAAATGCTTCTAACTCAAAGTCATGGGTCGGATAATTTGACTCATAAAGTTTCAATTGTCTAGAGGCATAAGCTATCACTCTTCCATGCTGCATTAATACACAACCCAAACCGTGCTTGGATGCATCACTGAACACTGCAAAACCACATGTCCCCTCTAGAACTGCTAACACTGGGGCTGAAATCAACCTTCTCTTGAGTAGTTGGAAACTGTCTTTACATTCCCTAGAACAAACGAACGGGTGATTTTTCCTTATAAGCTGTGTCAAGGGACCTGCTATCTTGGAAAACTCGAAGATAAAACGTCTATAGTAGACAGCCAGCCTGAGAAAACTACGTACCTCTAATGTCGAGGTAGGTCGACCCCACGAGCACACCGCCTCCACCTTGGCTGGATCCACTGCTATGCCATCACGAGAAACCACATGCCCTAGGAATGATACACGTCTCAACTAAAACTCGCACTTAGAGAACTTGGCATACAACTGGTGATCTCTCAAAGCTGACAGCACTCGTCTCAAGTGCCCTTCGTGCTCAACTCGGTCCTTAGAATAGATCAAAATGTCATCAATGAAGACTATCACAAATTTGTCAAGAAACTCCTTGAACACCTGGTTCATCAAATCCAAGGCAGCTAGTGCATTAGTCAACCCAAAAGACATCACTACAAACTCGTAATGCCCGTACTGGGATCTAAAAGCTGTCTTAGGGATGTCAGCATCTCTAATCCTTAACTGATGGTAATTAGATCGCAGGTCGATCTTGGAGAAGACAAAAGCACCTTGCAACTAGTCAAACAAATCCTCTATTCTCGGCAGCAGATACTTGTTCTTCATTGTTACTCTATTTAACTCACGGTAATCAATACACAAATGCATAGATCCATCTTTCTTTTTCACGAACAAAATAGGGGCTCCCCACGGGGAAACACTGGGTCGGATGAACCCTCGATCCATCAACTCTTACAACTGCACTTTTAACTCCTTCAACTCTGCTGGGACCATCCGGTACGGGGCCTTTGAGATGGGAACCGTACCAGGCTCGAGCTCAATGTGAAAGTCCACTGATCGAGATGGTGGCAAACTGGGCAACTCCTTTAGAAAGATATCAGCAAACTCACGGACCACTGGCACTGTATGTATGCTACACCTTGACTGAGCTTCACTAGTGGAACCACTGGTGGGGTAGGGCAGGCTGCACTGTGCTGCAAAGTGGCCTTTTCGGCCACACCGGTAACACTTCCTCGGCCTTGGTTGGTTTGACCCCTGAGTGGTCCTCTACTGACGCCCCTGCTGGGCCCTCAATCTTCCACGCTGACGAGAACTTCCTCCTCCACCAAACTGATCTCTAAACTTGCCAAAATTGCCCTGACCAAACTACCATCGAGACTGAGATACTCTGGGATACAGCTCATACCTCTATCTCTAGCCCTGGGCAGCACTCAAATCACCTCGTGCAGCGAAACCTCCTAACAGCTAAAGCTTTCGTAACGGGCTTTCTGAACAACAGTAGCATAATCCTGAGGGTCGTGGGCATTCACCCCTGCCTGAATCTCCACCCTCAGACCTCTCACAAACATGTCGGTCTGATATCATCTTTTAGATCGCCATCGGTGTTAGGTATGTCTTTAGAAACTCCCTCCTAAACTGGTCCCAAGTGACCGGTGCACCCCCTGTAGGGATCGACCTCTCAGCTGACTTCCACCACCAATGTGCTGCATCTCTCATCACGTGTGCGGCCCATCAAACTTTATGCTCCTCAAGACAATTCATATTATAGAAAAGATCCTCCACACTAGACAACCACAACTCATCAACATCTGGCTTGTCTGTCTGTCTGACGAAGAAAAGGGGATTCCATCTATTAAACTCTCCGATGACCCTGCCCTCTGCACTGTCTCCCTGCTGTCCTAACACAACCTGGGCCAATTGCTCGATAACTGGACCCTTAGCCTGGGCCCCTGTCTCGACCACTGAACTGCTCACCATAGAGCGTAAGATTGCAGCAACTAAAAAATAACCGTGTTCCCCATGGTGGGGGTGAGTGGTGGCTCATGAACAGACGATGTCGGTACAGACTGATCTTGGGGCTGCGCTCTCTACGGTGGAATGACACTCAGGGGAGTTTCCTCTGCTGTCACTGGTATCCTCCTCGGCCTCCCTCGTCTAGGCGGCATAGCTACAAGATGTCACAACAAGAGAACCAAACTCGATCAGTCCTTTGCTCAGGCTCCTCAAACAAACACTAAACATACAGAAGAAAGTTAGGCTATTGCATGATACGAGAGCTCTATTCTACCCTCCCCCCCTCCTTTCGACATACCTGGCGGCGACTAGTCTGCTGATGATCATGGACACACGGTTTACATCGTAAACCAGTCTACAAAATCTATGACTCTAAGCTCTGATACCAACTGTAATGACCCAACTTTCTAAAGGACTTTAATGTGACGATACTCATGCATGACTTGAGAAGAATTTATGATAAAACGGCACGACGTGCATTCTCATTTAGTGAAATAAAACAGATATTCTCAAAAACATGAAAACAGTTCCAAAACAAGATTTGGGATCCCATGAAAAAGTCATAAAGCATAAAACAGCCAAAGCAAGTCTAAAACCAACATGATATAAGTCTAAAAGAACTGAAAGCGATAAACAATGTGGAAGAAAATGACGCCGTGCCCATGATCATGCAACTCCACGGTCAGCCACCTCGGTGTGCTCCCATACCTGAAAGATATAAGGGGTGAGTACATATATAAATATATTTACCCAGTAAGAAGTTCATTATGTGGGAAATCATGCAAGAACTTCCAGAACTCGAATACTCGAGCTACGAACACATGCCAAACAAGAAGGGTCAATCCATTGATCGAACACCTAGGTCAACAGTACTTGTACCGTGACAATAGGGGCATATACGAATGCCAACAAGTTCTCTGACCCCTGTCAGGAAAAGACCGCTAGTGAGAGTAACACATAAGTTCCCTAGACCTCGAGTCGGAACACGTCCCATACCGTTTCTGCGGAGACATACGCGAATGTCTCGGGGTAACCTGACCACTGTTAGGGACCCGCCACGAGTGAGGGACTAACCACACAGAATCCCTAATCCTCAAGTGAGGGACTAACCACACAGAATCCCTAACAGGAAAAAGAAGATATTGAAGGACACACAAGCCCCTAACTAGCACAAGCATACAACATGGTTCAGGGTCATGCAATACTAGATACAAGTTTACAGTCATTCCAGTAAGTCAACATCATCAAATAGGATCATAAACATGCATCAGGGGATCTAGGTCAGAGCTATCCCTATCATGCCTCACACAACAGGACAAACAAGAACATACATATTCAAACACCGAAACATGCATATATAGTGCCATAGTTCAAAATTCTCTAGTCATGCCACTACTTGCTAAAAAATTGCCACACCCAGCTCATAGTGAAACCCTTTTACCTCTCCAGCGACTTGACCGAACTCCAAAATAACTCCGCTAGCTAAGAATGAAACCCGGGTCACCTAAACATAAAAACTACGTTGAGAATTCATTAGGGACACGTTAAACAAGCCACAAAGAGGGTTAGGATCACGGAAACTAGGAGAAGACACTGTCTGAAACACCTCCCCGGAGAACGGTGGCGTCGGCGTCGGTGCGTGGTGTCCGGCGGCGGCACGTGGCCGCGAAACAGAACGGGCCATACCTTGTTTCGAAGATTTCGGTCTCTAGATCACGGATCTTGTCTCAGATTTTCAAACGGAGCTCCCTAGCCTTGGCAATCTGTAAAAGAAGTTACGGTTTCAAGGTTTGTAATATCGCCAGAAACTATGGAAACTCGCCAGAAAAATAGGGGAAAATTGGGGTTTGAAGAGAGAGAGCTGGACAAAGGCACTTACATGGGAAAGGGGAAGCAAAACGACGTGAACCACACTAAAACATTGCTCGAACAAAGCTAGACTCGTGAAGAAGAAGACGAAGTGGCGACTACAGCTCGGCTCGCGGAACGCGTCGGTGAGCTGGTCGGGGCTACGGCTCGGTTGGCGGCGTTGGAGAGCTACGAACAGCGATGAAAGGGCTTGTCGGCGGCATGAGTGTGTGAGGAAGGAGAAACGGCTGGGGTTGGAAATCGCGTGTGACGTGGCTTGTGACTGGTGTGCAACATGCGTCCCTAAGATGCACCAGATGTGCGCCACGTGTCGGCGGCCTGGAGGGGGGAATCTAGGCTGCAATGAGGGTTTTCTTTTTGCTCAAATCTCAAGGTGGAAAAGAAAAAGACGACTTGGATGGATTTTTTTTTTAAGGAAAGAGGCATTTTGTTTTCTTTAAATATAAAAAGAAAACCCCTATTTTTGGAAGGGCTCTAAAAACACCACCAAAAACCCTAAAACCTTTACCCAAAGAACACATACAAGATTTAAAATCTCAAATAAAAACCAAAACAAGGGGAGGCATTCATGATTAAATAAAAATAATAATAAATACATAGCTAGTTAAAGAAAAAAAAGAATAATTCATAAAATAACAAGTAGTAACATTTTCAAAAAGAACAAGCTCTTACAAAATGTGAGTTATCCAGTATTACAGAATAGAGGTTAAGTATGAGTTATCCAATAGTACGAGTTGGATAAAGCTAAATGTGAGTTATCCAGCACTATAGGATGGATAAGACTAAATATATGCTATCCAGTAGTATAAGTTGGATAAGGTTAAACGTGAGTTATCCAGTATTACATTATGGATAAGGTTGAGTATGAGTTATCCAGTAGTACAAGTTGAATGAGGTTAAGTGTGAGCTATCCAAGCCTCACTAAATTTGAAAAAAATTCTATGGTCAAGGGTGATACCAAAGTTACCTCCCAAATATTCATGGGAATACCACCATTTGTGCTCTAAGGCAACGTCATTGGGTCGTACCCTCATAAGACACTTCAAGGCAGCACCCGAGCTAAGGGAAGGCAGAGTGGGGATGATACATGAATGTTGTGGGTGCCCAACCTAGATTAATGAACCTATACTCTTGAACTTAAGACTAAGTACCTTGCCTAAACTCAAGAGTGGGGGGAACTGTTATAGGTCAAATTCATGATCAATACCTCAACCCACGAGCTCAATGAAGCCTGCGAGAACCCATAAAGGCTAAATGGCCAGACCCAAGTGGACCTTCATCCACGCGAGGCCCGCAAACAGTTGATTCTCAAACTATCTCCAAATAGGATATGTAAGGATCAAAAGCCCTCGCAAACCAAAGAGGACAAGGTCACGTAAGTTCCTCTATAAATAGTTAGAAGAGAATACATAAAAATTAAGCTATTCTAAACCTTAGAAACGACTCCAACCTACACTTTTTTACTTAGCTGACTTAAGCATTAGAGGCAAACCCTAAAAATTACATCTAATCTACTGTTTGGGTTTCACTTTCATTTAATTGAAAATATTGTTTAAGCTACTTTGAGGTAGTAATTTTTACATAATGGTGTAGACAACCAAAAATCTAGACACTATTGAGTTGCTTGCATTACAAGAGCTTCGGTATCGCATACTTTGCTGTCTTGTGATTTTTAACGCTATCTTTAGGTAGACAAATTTATCTCTCAATGACTAGGTTTTATAACAGAAAATACTATAGTAAGGTTTTATCAATAAATAGAAAAACTTCCAAGATTTTCCCTTATTTATTATGGAATAATGTTTGATTTTTCTACAGCCAGAAGAAGCCACAATTCATAATTTGGCAATTCATCTTTTTTTTCATTTCTTTGAAAGAGAAAAAATATAAAAAAATTTAATACTCACCTTGGCCTTGGATTTCTTTAGTGTTCGAAGTGATTTTTCCATTTTAGACGTCTGAATCAAAGAAAATACAAAATATAAAATTAAGTGTCTTCCAGAAAGTCAAATAAGATTTTACATAAGGAGAAAAAGTTACTCACATTTGCCTATGATTTGTTCAAACTTCCTGACTGCAACGCCAACCATTTCAGAAACTGCAAAAGAATCGTACAATAACTTTAATTGAAAGTAACCCTAAAAAAGAAGAGCATAATTGAAAAGTAACACTAGAAGAGAAAAATACATACATGAAATAAAGAAACCCAGATCTAAGAAACCCAAAAATGATTCTGAATCAAGAGGATTAAAAACAAAAAAAACCTAACAAAATGAAAAACCCTAAACCCTAATTGCAAACAAGAATCGTAGATAACCCTAAAAAAGAAATGTATGATACTCACCCTTGCCTTGGATTTCTTCAGTGTTCGAAGTGAGTTTGCTCTTTTCGACGTCTGAATCAAAGAAGATACAAAATATAAAATTAATTGTCCTCCAAAAACTCAAAAACGATTTCTACATAAGGAGAAAAAGATACTCACATTTGCATGTGATTTCTTCAGACTTCTTGACTGCAACGCTGGTCATTTCATAAACTGCAAAAGAATCGTACATTAATTTTAATTGAAAGTAACCCTAAAAAAGAAGAGCATAATTGAAAAGTAACCCTAAAAAAAGAGCACATGCATGAAATAAAGAAACCTAGATCTAAGAAACCTGCAAATGATTCGGAATCAATAGGATCAAAAATAGAGAAAACCCGACAAAATGAAAAACCCTAAACCCTAATTGCAAACAAAAATCGTAGATAACCCTAAAAAAGAAATGTATGATAGTCACCTTGGCCTTTGATTTCTTCGGTGTTTGAAGTGAGTTTTCACTTTTCGACGTCTGAATCAAAGAAGATACAAAATATAAAATTAAGTGTCCTCCAAAAAGTCAAAAAGATTTCTACATAAGGAGAAAAAGATACTCACATTCGTCTGTGATTTCTTCACACTTCTTGACTGCAACGTCGGCCATTTCAGAAATTACAAAAGAATCGTATATTAACTTTAATTGAAAGTAATCCTAAAAAAAGAGTATAATTGAAAAGTAACACTAAAAAAGAAGAGCACATACATGAAATAAAGGAACCCAGATCTAAGAAACCCACAAACGATTCGGAATCAAGAGGATCAAAAATAGAGAAAACCCAACAAAGCAAAAAACCCTAAACCCTAATTGAAAACAAGAATCGTAGATATATTTTCCAGGTGGGTGCCCAACCTATACTCTTGAAATTCAGACTAAGTACCTTGTCTAAACTCAAGAGTGGGGGGAACTGTTATATGTCAAGTTTGTGGTCATGACCTCAACCCACGAGCTCAATGAAGCCTGCGAATATCCATAAAGGCAAAATGGCCCGACTCAAGTAGACCCTCATCCGCGCGAGGCCCACATACAGTCGATTCTCAAACTATCTCCAAATAGGATATGTAATGATCAAAAGCCCACGGAAACCAAAGAGGAAAAGGTCACGTATGTTCTTCTATAAATAGTTAGAATAGAATACAGAAAGGGTAACCTATTATAAAACCTAGAAATGACTCCTACCTACACTTTTTGACTTAGCTAACTTAAGCATCGGAGGCGACGTGACTCAAACCACACCAGTGTCCAATTTCTCTTATTTGTTTTGCAGGTATTCGTCCTGACGAAATAAAAATTTACTGTTGATTTTGAATACCAAATTTTGACATCAACAATACCCATTTTTATATAAATACAATACTCAGTGGAGATAATAAAACATTTTGTATTCTTAGCCTCTTAATACATTAATCAACCTTTAAAAAATTATTGAAAACGGCCCTGATTTAATTTATTCCCAATAAAAAATTTAAGATGTTTACTTACTGTCTTTTAATTTGTTTCAGCTAAAAAAAATTGCTCTCAAACAATTCCTTATTGACTTTGGCATAAAATTTGAGCTTATATTTAAAAATTGTGTTTAATTCAACGACATTTTGTTAGAGGCAAATGGCGACTAAGTTTTTTTTTCTAAAAGTTTTAAAATCTTTAAAATAACATTATGCCTCTTTGAAAATGACAAACAAACTTCGAAAAAGAAAATTGGTAATCGAAAATCATTATAATTTCATCAACCTATTTCTTCTTTTTTTTTTAACTGAGAAAATGGAGTTTCGCTTCACTATACTTAGGGTGACCACGCTCACCCCTAGACCAAGTACCACAAGACATCAAAGGAATGAAAACTTAGGAGATGTCTACAAATAGTTTCATCACCCTTTTTACAAAGGAGCATCTATTGGAACTACGGAAGACAGAGACCATGACTCCATGAGCAAGCTCTATTTTGGCCAATTCTTTCTCTTTCATATCAAATCATACACATTAGTAGTGGAATCCAATGTCAAGAGAACAAGCTTTCTAAGAAGAGATGTCGTCGAGAACTGATTAGAAGCTTGAACTTCTAATGAGTTCTCGATTAGAAGGAAGAGAGGGAGATGAAGTTGAAAGAGTGGGTAAGAGAACTCAAATTTCTCCTAAAGCTCAAATTCTAAAAATTCAAATTCTCATCCCAAATGAACCTAAACATTAGCTTCTTTTCCGTTGGTAAGAACAAAAATGAGAGGGAATTGCTTGCAAAGAGATCCATGAA
This sequence comes from Sechiopsis laciniata, assembly GCA_037833695.1. NCBI lineage: Eukaryota > Viridiplantae > Streptophyta > Magnoliopsida > Cucurbitales > Cucurbitaceae > Sechiopsis > Sechiopsis laciniata. Next base: position 10,003 of record JBBMKA010020515.1, on the reverse strand, counting down.
GAATAGGGCATTACCATACTTTTCTGTTTTAGATATCTTGTTAGAGGACATGAATTTATAAAATGAGCCCTTAAAACATTTTAGAGTCTAAAAATAAAAGAAAGCTTAATGAGGCTGAAGTCAACATAAAATATTTCACATATAGCATTTAATTATATCACTTGATATACTTTCTGAAAAATATATAAGCAACACTGGAAAGCTCATAAAGCATATTTCTCACCAAAAACAAACATTCATTCATAAACATAAGGACTAAACTTAAGAAGAAAAAAAACACACAACATTAACAATTCTAACTGGGCAAAACCAAACCCCAGTATTCACACATTAGCATCGGAAGAAGAGCATACAAAGTGGTTCCAAAACAGCTTCAGATGATCCTTTAGCATATCAGAGATCACATCAATCTCAGCATTTTCTCTCTACAAAGTAAAAGAAGCAACAAATGAAATCAGCCTGCATTTAAGCTCACGAAAACATGTTATATTCAAATATTCATAGAAATGCAACGTGTCCTACATCGATTGAAATCAAGGAATATCTGTATCAGCTTAAGCCATTCAAAATCCTTGTAATATCATATCATTATAGAAATATAAATTGGTGATCAAATGATAGCTATAATGCACATTTAATTCAAAATGCAAAAAGAGCAACCAGGGCGTGCGACATTCTTGGAGCAAAAACCATATTCGTACAGTAATGAGGGAAGTCAGTTAAACAAGTCAAAAAGCTTAATGTTACACGACACAAGCACGACGACACACTCTTTTTTTCAAAATGTAGAACACAAATGCAATGGGGATATAGGAGATTTTTAATTAGCAAAAAAAAGGAAAAATAATTCTATAGGATGTCAAAATAATAGAAACAAATGCAGATATAGCAAAAACAGATTCGATCACCTTAAATTGCAAACCATAAAATTGAGACTTCAACCAAGTAAAATTGATAGATTTCAATCAAATAAAACTGATAGGTTTCAATCAAGTTAAATAATTCATATTTTGCTATGTATGAAATATTTTTAAAAAATTGCTATAATTTTTTTTTTTTTTTTGAAACAAGAGTAACCACGCCCATCTCTAGGCCAGGCACCGGAAGACATCGAAGGAATGGAGACACAGAAGGTGTCTACAAATTATTGCCACAAATGAGTCTCAAACCTGGGATCTTGAGGAGAACATGCACCTTCAAAACCCAACCCTTCTACCATTGTGCCACCCCTTGGGGACTAAAAAAAAAATTGCTAGCTAGAATTTGTTAGGTCAAACAAATTTTTTTTATTTTATTACTACATATTATTAAAAGATCAAATCTAAAATATTTTAGTTTTTTTTTAATCATTATAAATAATTAAAATGAAATTTGACTTTAATCCACATAGTTATATGTGTCCATTTAAATTCAAACAAAAGCTCAATATCTTTTAAATGACTATTAAAAGTCCACAAAACAAAATTTAAAAAAAGTCCACAATCCAAAATATTTTTGTTTTCCCTCATTTCCCTCCTCCATAATATTCTCTCTTTTTCATTTTTGTCCATCTACTTTCACCAAAATCATTGTCGTGGCACCAACCACTTGAAAGGTATAAATTTTAAAATGTTGGGTTAGTGAAGTACGTAGTGTGTACGAGATTAAATAGAATAATAAAAAAGGACATGGAATTTTATGTTGAACACAGGTCTGGATAGTGTCCAGAAATATGTCTAACAGGGATACTTCATAAAAACAAAGTGTCAATGTAGGATGCCTACCAGTAGTTCAGATGCAATTTGTTTCAGCTTCAAAGTCACCTCATTTGAGGTTTCACCAATCGATGTCTTGAAATCGTATCGATCGGCATTTCTAAGTTTGAGCCTGATAAATTGATTTACATAAGACTTGACAACAGTGTGCCAAACTCCAACTACTTTGAATCTATCCCCAGAGGCTGCTTTTCCCAGAGGCCATCTTAAGCCCCCTTTCACATTTTGGTCTAAAACAGCAGAATTTATAAGACCCTCTATGCCTTCCATCTCATCATCCTAGAATACAAAAATAGAGGTGTATTTCACTAATTAGTTCAATTCCTTCACTTAGTAAATAAAAAAACAAATGAGAAAATTTAATTCCCATTTCTCCATTTCTGAGTAAAAAGGACCTTATTCAACAGAGTGGCATCTGCAGTACTCTGTCTTTACAATTATTACTTAATGTGAACTTATTTAATTGTACTGCACATGTTATGTTTGTAAATCCAAGTGCATGATCTTTTAATCTCTTTTTTTCTTTTGTTTCTTTTTGGATAAGAAACAATTTCATTAGAAATATGAAATTATAGAATTACAAAATAAGGACAACCCTCTATAATAAGGATCTCCAACTATTAGTAAGGAAATCAAAGCTATAATCATGAAAAAGTGGGGATATTTTACACCATGAAACCACCAAATAAGTGATATTGTCAATGAAATGCTCAAAGGGTCTTTTAATATCATATCGGTGTTTTCTTATATTGGAATCCTAAGAGAAAGTGTGTACTACTACACCAAAGAATTAACATGCTTACCTTAATCCAAATTAATTAATATTATCTTTAAAAAAAGAATATCGTAAAATCGTAATAAAGGTTGTTGAGAAGATGAAAGAAAATAAAACGTGACAGAAATTATGAAGACTGTTAAAAAAACTTATCAAAAGTTTAAAAAAATGAACCCAATATTAAGTTTATAAATCACTTTTGAACGTTTTGACATAGGGAGCTTACTGTCAGCTTTTCTAAAGTCTTCTTAGAGCACAGCATCAGCCTCATATCCACATTCTGTTTCAGGCACGAAACATCCGCAACCATATGGCGAACTTGGTTGAGTTCAACCTACAAAACAAATGAATAAATATGCTCAGCAACTGCAAGATTGCAATTTTTTTTCTTTTTTGAGTGGTGTAAGATTGCAACTTAAATAGTGTAAAAATAAATAAAGAGAGTTGGCAGGTTTAATTGTATAGAAATAAGATTGTTTAAAATTGCATTCTGATAAAATCATGAATGACCATTCTTCTACCCAATGCAATCTTTTTCAGGCTATTTCAGTAATTAGGGGGAAATTGAAAATAAAAGACCATAAAATTTATCAGATAATAAGAGAAACAAAAGTCTACCTTATAAAGTTTGAGTTTATTCAACTCCGGCACAGCAGTACATTTACATGATAAGGTCAAAGATGGATGCTCAACATCCGATAACTGAAAAAAGATGAAGACATCAAATGGAGATGAAGGAAATAAAACCAAGTAGCATCCCAGTTTGAAATGTTTGCAAACATGCATTCCTTACTCATTTGAAAGGTAAAACTAGAGTACCTTCACATGATATATAACTTTCTCCTTATCAAACTCAACTCCAATCAATGGAATTACTTTATCTGCAATGTTTTCCATGTAAGTTTCAGGGACACTCGTATAAAATGACCTCTTCGCCTGTCTCAATGTTGTTTCACTACACCGATTAGTTCTGTCAATTTCAGAGATCCTGCACGATAAAGAAAACTTACAACTTCTAAACAAACGAAACACCTCTTACTTCTCATAGTAAACAGTTAAGGCCCCGCTTGATAACTATTTAGCTCTTTGTTTTGGGTTTTTGAAATTTAAGCCTAAAACTACTATCCAAGCACATAGTTTTCATTACTTTTATATCTACATTTGATTTGTGTTTTTAAAAACCAAACTAAAATTTGAAAGCTAAAAAAAATAGCTTCCAAATACTTGTTTTGGTCTATGGAATTTAATCAGAATTCACATACTTAAGCTAAGATGAAACATATGTAGAGAATGAATAAATACAAGCTTAAATTTCAAAAACTAAACAATCAAAAGTCAAAAGGTAATCAAACGGGGACTAAGTAAACAAATACTGATTGAAAGTTTTGTTAAGAAACAAGAGGTTGCTCACCCATGAAAGAGAACTTTTCCTATCCTAGCTACCAATTTCAGTTTCACATCCTCATCGTGATTCATTTCATTCTTAATGTGTTCAACCGATGAAAGCAAATCGGGCAGTAGATTTACAACAATAGACACCCATGGTTCTGTCACAACTTCATCTTCCTCGTCTCTACTTCCTATAATCAAGACCAACATCCTTCATCAAAAGAAAATACAAATAGCATACAGTAAGCAAAGAGACCCCATGAAAAAATTCAATTACCTTGAGATATATTAGTAGAGTTCACCAAAGCTAGAGGTTTTGCACCCCTTCTACTCTCAGTGGATGGCACACAAAATTGCTCAAGATGAACACAAGAGGGAAGAAGGTTACCATCATCAGAACTGCCAATGCTAAACCATTTACTTACAGCTTTATTGGCATACACGATCTGTCCATTCCTTCCAATATTACGTCCAGATGGATTCAAACTCAATTTTCGGTTCAAATGAGTAGAAAGCATCTCTGCTGTAGGAGATGGCTTCTCCATATCCCTCGAATGACGTTTGTGTGGGGCTATATAGGCCATACAATAAGATCTCTATGCACGATCTGAGTATCTGAGTGAAGGAATGAGTAGTTCCCATTACAATAAGAAACTAATGGTATTTGTTAAAAACAAACTGGTAAGAATATACATTTATAATTAAATACACTAAAACTATCAGCTCAAGCTTTTGAATTCAATGAAGTATCAAATTAACGCATATTAGTTCAAACCCCATTACAAATTAACGTGTATAAGCCCATATGATGGCATAATCGATTCCCTACTTTTGATTATGTTGAGATATGTCTTAAACTGTTTGATCCCCTAAATACTTAGTCGGGGTCTCACTATATAAACTCTCTTACCACTCTAGCCTAGCTAACACTTTTTTTTTTTTATATCCATAACTATCCGGGCCAGCTTGCGCGTACCTCAACTAATGTCACAAGACATAACGTCTGACCTTACAACATTTAGATGACAAAGAAACTCGTAGAAAATTAATTCCTATTTAGGTAGCCACCATGGATTAAACCCATCATGTTAAGCACCCCGAGACCCTCTTTGAGTATTAGACCACTCCATGATGGTTAGAACCACGTAAATGTGTGTGTTTTCTCTCACGTTCTCTTTTGATTGTTGTTCCATTTTGATAACATATTAAATACAACCTAAGAGGCTTCTTAAACAGAGATATTAACACGATTCAACAATTCTACAAAATGGCTCGATCATACTAGCACAAAGAACGAGTTCTAACAGCAAAATATAAGGAAATAGGAAAAACCCAACAAACAAAAAGAAAAAAAAAATGGAAACATATGGCACTTACACTTGAAACTTGCCTTTACCTTAAGCTAACTCACAAAACCCACAACGCAAAGCAATGAATTTATAGCAAAAATTGAGTGGGGAGAAAGAAAAGCAAATGGAAGAGGGAAAAGAGCCAAAGTTTCACTTGCCAGGAAGTGGACTGACTTCAGTTGCGAAAGGAAAGTTCTTCGAAATAGAGTAAAAGCAAGGGGTTAATTGACCGGCAAAGACCCTTTATAATCTTGAGGGAGAAGGAAGAAAGGGAAATAAAGGACATTGATTGGAGGAATTGAAATTGCAATAGGCGCTTGGACATTCGAGCTTCAGAAAGCGAATTGTGGAGAGTGGATCCACGATCATTGGTTAGTGGAAAGGACAATAGAGACGAGATGTGCTTTTTGAGGCTTATGGTAAAATTACTTTATTCTTTTTCTTTTTTTTTTTTTTTTGTCTAAAATGGAGTTACGAGTTTTTAAACCTTTTCAAAATCATTATTACAGAAAACCAAACATCACCTTCGACATTGTTAGGATCTTACATCGAAAAAGGTAAAAATTCTATTGTAATATATAAGAAAGAAGTAGCATACTCGTCTCATCACTAATTAAAGTGTGTTTGGGGAACGAAAAAGAAGGAGAATATGAAAAAGAATGATCTGTGTTAGAGGTGAAAGGAATAATTATAAGAAAAATAAAATAATGAGAATGAAATTAGTCATCTGATGTATAAAAAGTAGTTAGTAGGTAAATGAAAAAGTTTTTTTGAAAATGCGACTACAAGAGGAATGATCCCAGCAAAGTTCTTGGTTCTTCTACACTCTCACTCTTTCTCACTCAAATAATATGTTTTTATAAATTAAATAGTAGGTATAGGGATCTAAAAATGAAATGAGTAGATAGTATCTTTGTTTTGTATAAGGACGTGTTTGGTAGAAGGATTGGAATTAAGTTAATCGGTGTTAAGTTAAGATTAAATTAATTTGTATTTGGTGGACAGATTAAGTTAAGCTAGATTAAGTTAAGTTGACTGTTGTTTGGTGTAGGGATTAAGTTAAGTTAATTGTTATTTTTATTTATTTTATTATTTTATTTTAAAGAAAGTAAAATTGTTGTTAGTTGCATGTTTTTTTAAAAAAATATAACAATATAAATTTGTTATATCTGAAAAAAAGCAATCACATATTTTTGTTATGATAACTGTGATTAAATAGTAACAAAATATTTTATATAATAAATTTAACTCTAACCGATATTCAATGTAGAAAAATTAGTTGAAATATGATTATTTGATTTTTTTTAAAAAAATTATTGTATAATTTATTTGTTAATTTGGTATTAATCTATAATAGATTTTGCAATTTTGAAAGATGATACTTGACCTTACCAGCCTTGGTTTTAGTCCTAGATGTGAGATACAAATTTTCTATAATGTATGATGGTAAATAAATGGAAAATGTTACGAGAAATATTGTCCAGCCACATGGAAAATGTTTCTTCTATCTTTACATTTTATTTTATTTTATTTTTTGAGAATCCCTTTACATTACTTTAAACCCTGTGTGTTTTCACAATTGTTGAAAATATGATGTTCTAAATAATTTGCTAAGCATTGTTATTTCCTTTGCATCTATAATAGCCTTCATCTTCTCTCTACCAACTTAATTGTTCTTCAAATTTGCCGGAAAAGTTGATCTCCTCTTTCCTTCTTTTTTTTCTTTCTTTCACTTTTGTTTGCTATTTCATTTTTTTATGTGGGTTTATTTATTTGTTTAAGAAGCATCTGACTTAAAAGAAGAAAAAAAAGGTGTGGCTCATCTTCTTCCAAATTTTTATGTAAATCGAAAATTACATAAAGAAATAAATTTCCCATCAACATTTGAGGTACCAAAACTTCTAACCCTCCTTGAAAGAAAAGAAAAGAAAAAAAAAAAAAAAACATGATTACAAATAAAAGAAATAGGGCAAGCTACAAGAAAATCCAATCTTCTTGGAATTGAAAGGTTTGCATTATCAAGGACGAAGCCGCCGTCATCAATGGTGGAGCAAAGGGCATAAGACCCATTTGTTTTGTCGATTCTAGAGAGATGAAGCAAGTCTTTGAGGAAGAAAAAGAAAAATTTAAGAAAATTTATGCAAATGGGATGCCAAAAAACGTGAAAATAAATATAGAAACAATTTATGAAAAGATATTTACAGATCAAAAGCTTCAATTGAACAAAAAATCATAAGAAAATTGAAAACACAAGAAGAAGCGAGAAAAGAAAGACGATTGATGAAGAGAGAGATGATGTGAGAAAAAGGAGGGAAGGACTCGGATTTGAACAGTAAACACTGTTCTCAGTTTGGATAAACTCTATCAACCAAACAAGGATTTAGGAGGATTAACTTAATCTGAGTTAAGTTAATCCTCACACCAAACACACCCCAAGTTGTGTTATGGAAACAGAAATCAACAAACAGTTGAAGAATAAAGAAAAAATGTAAAAGAGAAGAATATGGAAATTTACGTGGTTTAGTGACAGTATGGTAGTTACTCCACAGGCAAAGAGTGAGCACAATTTTATTAAGGAGAGGTCGAAAATACATAATAAACATCATGGGGGCTATGGTTTAATTTGAGTTTATATAGTGCACTCTCATTAAACTCTATTACAGATAAAAGCTCAAATACATAAAAGCACATATACGAAAATATAAAGAGCAATACATATTTTGTTTAGATTTAGGGGGAGTTGCCCCTGAACTCCTACTCATTGACCGGGCAGCGAGAACCCCAACTAAGTAATTGTAGGGCATTAAATCGTTGAAGGCATATTTCAACAAGTTGTCTTTACCATCAAGAGACATCTTTAAATAAAGTCAAACTGGGTGGTTACAAGTGGGAGGTTATCAAAGTAGTTGTTCATGGATCACTAAAATTAAGAAGACAATAAATAAATAAATAGAAAAATAGGGGTTAATTAATTATAATCTCAACATTCTCTCACTTGGTCCATGAACATATTCACCAATGTCATAATGAAAACAAATATATGGATTACGGCCACAGGTTATGATTATGTGTTTATTGATGTTTCGAGAACTTAGAATGTTGAAAGTTTCAGACCAACAAGAATCCAAGAAATAAAAGTTCAAGGATGCCTCATTACAAGGAAGATTTAGAAGAAAGAAAAAAATATCAAGAGCATTCATATAAAAAGAATTCCAAAAAAACTAATGTTGGGAGCATTCCGATCCTAGTACTTGACGATTTTTCAAACTAGGTCAACTTTTACACGTAGGGAAACACAAATATACGAAATTATAGGCATGAATGCCCCTCGAACATGTGTCATTCTAGGTTTTTCGGGAGTGGAAATCAAGGTAGTTTCAACTCTAGATCCTAGTCGTTGATCATAGAGTCGCTTAAGATATTAATGCTTCATCATTATCGAGAAACCCTAGGTGGCATTGGAGATTTCAACTGTCAAAATTCTTACATTCCATTTTTCATCATTTTATTTCATTTTCTGTAGAATAGAACATTCTCTTGCCCACCTCATTAGTTTGTGTTTTTCCTTTGTTTTTGTAGCTGTGTTCCGTTGAAAAACTTGTTGGTTATTGATAGCTTTAAATAATAGCACTATTTAAGTCTCTAAAATCGCGCTTTTTACGAAAAAAAAAAAAGGGGCAAGTAAGTGAACAGCGTGAGAAGGAATTAGCGCAAATAGTCGTTTTATCCGGACATGTATGCTAACAGCAGTGCATGACGAAATATTTGCTAAATACGATCTTTAAGATGCAAAACGCGCATATAAGCGCAGAAACTAGCAATTAAGCATAAATCTGTTGACGTGTCTTATGTTCGCAGGAGATCATTTCAAGTAAGGAATGAGTAAGTCATCATAACAGAAAAGGAAGAAGATAATTGGCAATCAAATCACGGAATCAAGGGAACCAAGACAGAAACAATCGAAAGGAGAATATTCCAAAAGAAACCTTGAACGATTATAAATAGAAGACGAATCGAAGAAGAAGGTGTACCAATTCAGAGGGGAAGCTACCGATTGATGAGCATTCAAGACGTCGGGTCTCATTGGAGATCCCGGCTGCTTCTGTTCATCTGTAGACCTTGAAGAATTGAGTGTCATGCAAGTGTTATAGATAAAGACGCCATTGGCAACGATGGTGATGGACTCTATTGCTCCATAGATAGATACTGTAGTTGTCATTTCATTTGTATATCATACTCTGTTTTAAGTATTTTAGTCAGTGTTTGCTTTCTTAAACATTAATCTACAAGTTCTTTGTTCCAGAATTGATCTCCTGTAACTTTTTATGCGTGATTATAGTTTAAGTAAGTATGGAAGCTAAGTAATATGGCTATTAATTTTAAGATCAAGTAAATGGGGGAAAACGAGTAAGAACGGTGATTATTTTAACTATCTCGAGTCGATTAACCTTCCACTCGGGAGTGCTTAGCATTGATCTTGGAAAAGAAGATGCTAAGGGCTTAACCTCACCGTAATCGCTAGGTAATGATTAGGCTTAAGTACTTTTTAGAAGGAAGTTAGGAATAACCATCTCACTAGCTGCATATGAAAGACTTGTGTTTAAAAGCAAATCTCCGGGCCTTGTACCGGTAGGTTATAGTCAAGTATTCTGGAAGGGAACTTGAAGTTTAGTCCAGTATGTATTCATTTTCTCATGACAACTTAACTTACTTTGAATTAATCTTTACTACAATCC
>JBBMKA010020504.1:0-28754 GCA_037833695.1 Sechiopsis laciniata | reverse complement strand
GTGCTTGATCAGGATGTTTCATGCTTGATGCTTATGGTTTCGTGGTACGTTAAGCTTTAAAAGGAGGAAGTCCTTTGAGCTAAAGGTCTTGTTGCATTGCAGCACAGTTAGACGTAAGCTAGTTCGGTAGTTCTGGAGGGAACGAGTGGTTGTGTAGTGTTCAGGGATGTTTCCAAGTTGATTTAGGTTGTGTTTTGATGCAACATGGTAAGGTGATGGAGTTTACTTCACGTCAACTGAAGCCCTTCCACAGAAAGTTACCCGACTCATGTTGTGGAGTTGGCGGTGGTTGCTTTTGCATTGAGAATTTTAAAGGCACCACCTGTGTGGTGTGAGGATTCAGTTGTTTACAGATCACTAGAGCCTTAGGTACTTCTTCACTCAGAAGGAGTTAAACATGAGACAAAGGAGGTGGCTCGAGTTAGATAAGACTATGACTGTGAATTATTGTATCACTTAGAAAAAGCCAGTGTTGTGGCAAATGCTCTGAGTAGAAAGACGTCACACTCCACAGCTTCATTGAGCTCTCAGATTCATTTGTGGAAAGGTTCGAGCGAGCTGGTATTGCAGTGTTGTTGGGAGAAGTTACCGCCAGGGTAGCCTAGTTGGCAGTTTAGCCGTCGTTTAAGCAGGGGATCATTGATGGCCAGCTAAGTGATCCCAAGATGAAAAGGTTGATTTGAGAGAGATTAGGAGGTTGGAGTTTTTGTTTTTTTTACACCAGACGGAGGTTTAAGGTTTAGAGATCGATTGTGTGTTCCAGCTGACGCCAGTCTGTAAGCCGAGTTACTTGAAGAGCCACATAGCTCCCCGTTTACTTAGCACCTAAGAGGTACCAAGATATATCAGATTCTCAAGCAGACGTTCTTGTAGATGGACATGAAAAGAGATTTTACTGTGTTTGTTAGCCTGTGTGTCACTTATCAGTAAGTGAAGGCTCCTAGATAGAAACCGACAGGTTTGTTGTAGCCGTTGAGTGTGCCACAGTGGAAATGGGAAAAGATTTCGATGGACTTATTTCTGGGTTGTCGAGGACGCAAAGAAGGTTTACTCAGATCTAGGTTGTTGTGGATAAGCTGACTAAGAATGCACATTTCATCCCCAGTAGAGTTAACTACACCGTGGAGTAGTGGGCATAGTTGTTCTTGGATCAGATCATTCGGTACCATGGTGTATCGGTGAGGATCGTTTTGAATCTTGACTTTCGGTTCACTTCTCCCTTCTGGAGAGCGCTCCAGGAGGGTTGGAAACTGAGTTCAGCTTCAGTACTGCTTTTCACCCTCAAACAGATGGTCAGACAGAGAGGGTGAACCAGATTCTCGAGGATATGTTATGAGCCAGTGTTTTAGACTTTCCAGACAGTTAGGATCAGTACCTGTATTTGGTGGAGTTTGCCTACAATAACAGTTATTAGTCGACGATTCAGATGGTTAACGACGTAGTTTAGAAGATGAGGGCTCGTATGTTGACAGCACAAAATAGGCAAAAAAGTTATGCCGATGTTCGGCGTAGAGGTTTAGAGTTTGAAGTTGGCCAGCATGTATTTCTGAAAGTAGCGCCGATGCGTGGGGTCTTAAGGTTGGGTAGCAGGAAAGTTGAGCCCTAGGTTTGTAGGACCCTTCGAGATCCTTGAGCAGATCGGTTTAGTGGCTTATCGTTTGGCATTGCGCCCGTCATTGGCAACAGTGCATAACATTTTTCTACGAGTCGATGTTTCGCCAGTATGTGGCAGATCCTTCTCAAGTTGTGGACTTTGGGCCGTTAGAGCTCAATGAGGTTTTGAGTTTCAAGGAGAAGCCAGTGCAGATTTTAGCCCAGGATCGCAAGACTTTACCTAACCAGGAGATTAACTTGGTTAAAGTTCAGTGGAGGAATCAGAAGACAGAGGAAGCTACTTGGGAGTTAGAGGTTGATGAGGACTCTTTACCTAGAGTTGTTTTGGTCTTAGGGACTTTCGAGGACGAAAGTCATAAAAGAAGGGAGTATTGTAACGGCCCAGTTTTCTATTTCGGTTCCTCAGGTATGTTCACTTGTTGATTCGGTTGTGCGGTTGGGTCGTTAGGAAAGTTTGAGCTGTTAGGGGCATTTTAGTAATCTTCCCTTCAGGATTTCAAGGTTGTTTCTGTTATTTGCTGAGTTTGATTATTCTTTCGATTTCAAGGTTCCAAGGTTACAGTTGCATCTTGGAAAGCTTAAAAGTTTTTTGGTTAAAAGAGAAAAAGAAAGAAATTATTTGTTTAAAGTTTCCTTCTCCAGAACTCGAAGCCTGGCAGCTAGAGTTTGGAGGTTTTATTTAAAAGAAGAGAAAAAGGTGTCTTCGTTGGGACTCGAAGGCTGGTTGGTTCTGAGAGAATTCGACACGTGGCGAAGAGGTCACTATATAAGAACGTTTTCCTTCATTTCTTTCTTTTTCTCATTTTTTTGCTGAGAGCTCTCCCTCTACTTCTCCACCCTTCACCGAGTTAAAGTTCACCCAAACCCTAGCTGCCCTCCTTTTGCCCCAGATAAAGTTTGCCAAACCCTAGCTACCCTCGCCCTTCGCCGATCCTTTATCGCTGCATCAGCGCACGCACCTGCTCGCGATCGCGGCCCTCATAGCAGAGCAGATCACCCGATCGCCCAGTCCCGCACTCCTTCGCCCTTGCAAACAACCAGACGATCTGCAGCAGCCATGATTCTCGCTCACCGTTCGCTTCAGATACGTTTCACCCAAAGTCTTCTCGTTCTCCGTTGGTTTTCTGTGGCCTAATGTCGAGATCCTTCGACCCTTGTTCTATTCGCAGCCGAGACCACGTCATTCGCTTGTCCGAGCCGATCCGCTGCGTTGCGTTCACTTTTGGATTTCCCTCTAGCGAGCCCTTTGCCTCAGCGAGGCGTTCGCCCTTCGAGTCTGCCCACAGCCTCGCCCTTAGCAGAACTTCGTACAAATCCCGCCTCATTCGCCCGCACGCAAAACTTTACCTTCGCCTTCGTCGAAGCCTGCTGCTGAGCCTGCTTTTCCCTGTTTTCGGTAATTGCTTCCCAAACCTTGTGCCTTTGGTCACCTAGTGTTGTTTAGATGTTAAATATTAATTGTGTGCTTGTTAATTGCTATGCCTAGGTTGCTACTCGTGTTGGTATTCTGCAGCTCAAGGAGCATTATTTGTGTATTCATTCTGCTTGCATTCTAGGTAAGGATTTCTTACCGGGGTTATGTGGACCCTGCGCTTGCCACTTATAGTTTTCTAGTTGTGTGTTACTGTTTTCTAAGCATGCTAGTGGATAGGTGTTTGAACGTTATTTATGTTTCTAAACTTGTTAGTATATAGGCTTGCCTGTTTATTGCCTAACGATATACTTGTTAGTGGATAGGATTGTATGGCTTGTCTGATAGGATCTAGCATGTAGGTTTATGTACCCTGGATTGCACTACTATGTTGCGGTGACTGTTTTATCTATGATTGTGATATGCTGTATGTTATTATGCAATGATATTGATGTTGAACACTGTTAGCTCTAGGGTGCTTCTTTTTAGCCTGATCTTGTTAGGTTGTCATCATCTAGAGGCTGAGAGTGGACCAACGTATGTGTCCCCATCGATCGGGCTGTGAGGACAGATTCCTTACTCCTGCAACCGGGTGTAAAGTAGCTACCACATCAGCATAAGCCTAGTTTGTTGCCTGCTAGAGCGAGATTCTTTCATTGGTGCAAGCCTGCCTTGGGACGACCTTTAGCTTCAGGCATTAGGTGTGATTCAGGCTGTCACAATATGGTGCCGAGGGCCTCTCACCTGCTGTGGATCAGTGCTCACCTTTCGAGTCATAGGCATGCGCACCTGGATCGGCATAGTTTGTGTATGCCTACATTTATCTGGTTTTCAGGAGTATGCAGTGTGCTCGTATGTACATTAGATGCCGGAAGGAGAGCTCCCTCTGGCTAGTGTATCAGTACACCTTTCCGTTCAGTTAGAGCCCGACGCTTGGGTACTCTCGCAAGTGTCCAGGATCAACATAGTGAGCTGATCACCGTAGCCGAGAGTTAGAGACTCTTGAGATTTTGGGGGTTATATTGATAACCCATTTGGAGATCCACAGTGGATCCTTAGCCGAGAGTTAGAGACTTTCGATGGTTTGAGCATGCTATGATTATACTTGTGTTGAGACTGCCTTTGTGATGTTGCTCTGCTTGTATGCTAGGATGCTAGATGATGTGACTTGCGTACTGTACCCCAGTTGGGGATTCTTACTGAGTGCCTTTGTACTCACCTTTATTTATGTAGTTTTTCCACCAGGTAACTTGGGACAGCGCTAGGACGGCTAAAGGAGGAGCTGCTTGACCATGGGCGTCCGCTGTTTTTTATTTTTATTTTGTTGTCTTAATTCAGCATGCAGGATAGTCGGGCTATAAATGATTTCATGTTTAAATCTTGTTTTGAATAACTCTAGCCAGAGGCTTAACTTTGTTTTATCTTATGAACCGTTTTGAATGAACGAACAGGGAATTGTTTTAGTGTTGGTTTAAGGTTTGATTTTGAACGTTTTGAACCATGCATGTTGAGTAAGAACCGGGTTTAGAACTGTTTTAGAGTCGAGTTCTTACATGATGTTCCCATGGACAGACGATCTTCTCGAAATCGAAATACTAGAGGAGTGACAGTCTTGCGCGAGCTTACTCAAGACAGGATAACAAAAGAGCGGCGCACTCTTCAGTATAATTCTATGGGTCAAGATATTGGCGAGGATTCAACAAAATTTCGTAGTTTTATTGGTCTAAATGTTAGGACTCAAATACATATCAGATACGATGAATGGAAATTTGTCCCTGACCAACTAAAAGAGAAAATTTGGGATTGTATACTGATAACTACATATTATTTAAATTGCATCATGTATTTCATACTTAATTATTAATCTAACTTATTCTGCTGTTAGCAGATGACGTTTAAGGTTGATCCTATGTCGAAATCTAAGTCATGATGTCTATGTTGACGATATTTAGGACGTTCAGATACAATCTAACCAAAAAATACATCAAACCATTCATGGACCAACCTGCGATTTTAAGAACACCACCCAGTAAATACACTTGGATCACACAAAAACAATGGAATTATTTCGTGGACACCAGAATGTCCAAAAAATTTAAGGTACCTGGCTATTTTTTTTATTAGTGTAATGTCTACAACCTTTAGTATATTTTTATTAAGTATACGTTCTACAGAAAGAAAGTAAGGAGAAAAAAGAGTTGCAACCTTTTCAAAAGTACCATCATCGTTCTGCTCGAAAGGGATATGCTCAGCTCGATCATGAACTAGTAAGAAACGCTCTAAATTGTATAAATATATGTCTCATTATTTATTTTCAACTTTACTAAGTCATGTGCAGTAAATTTTAATTCTAGCATATAGATCTTAAAACTAATCCCTCGGGTCGTGCTGAACTGTGGAAAGCTGCTCGAAAGGGAAAGAATGAACAGTATATCGTCCAAGACACATTTCAAACGGTCGAAAAAATTGTAAATTGTTGTTTCATTTCTTTTATACTTGATTTGGGTGCAACTCTTTGGATTTTAAACCCTAAAAATATTTTACAATAGGATGAATTGGAACGTACATATGAAGGTCAAGATATTTTGACCGATGCATTAAAAACGTCGAAACATCATGGGCGTGTAAGGGGAGTAGGTCGATTTGTATCTCCATCAATTTTTTTTTTTTTTAAGATAGCTCATCCGAATTCGAAGATGGGTCAACAACCAACTGAACAGATCCTCAAGTCGCTGCTCTCAATGATTTAACTCGCCGTGTGAGGGAAGTAATATTAGAGCTGCCATAAGGGAAGAAAATCAAATCCTTCAAGGGGTCGGTGCCGTTGGAAAACCCATTGATCATCATGATGATGTCCCTGATTTAGGAGAAGTAAGTTTCATATTATTTAGTTTTAATAATACATTTGAATCATTTTGTATCGTAATTACGATTTTCCTTTTCTTTTTCTTAAAGGGTATGGCATGTCAACTAGCCATTGAACATGGAGGTGATATTGTTGCCATTGGTACAGTGTATGAATCGAGTGGCTCATCTAGTTGGATACATGGTATGCCGTTAGGGAAATTCAATGCGCGCGTTACGGTTGATATGATACTTGTGGGGAATGAGCACTTAGGCCTGTCCATCCCTATAAACAACGAGGTTCAATACCTTAGATACGCTCTGAAAACCTTTGTGCCATGGACAAGATCACTAATTATTAGAACATATACTGCATCAAAGCAGGTATATAATTGTACATTATATTCTTTTAATAATTTAGCATGTACCACATTTGTTAATAATAGAAAATGTTTATTGGCATAGCCTTTTAATCCAAAAAAATCGACTAGTAAGAAGTCTATATCAGCTACTAGTAAGAAGGCATTTTTAGATTCGCAATCCCATCAATCGAACACGACCATTCCAACCATGATCAGGCTAGTATATAATTATGCTAAAGATCAATTGGGTGAAGGTGGCTTGGTAAATATACCTATTACCATAAACGGTTTTGATTCTGAATGCTCTTATATTGGGCAAGAAGAGATTTTGCAATATTGCAATATGGAAGAAATAGGCTATATTCCCATACTCTGTTACATCGGATAAGTTATCGGTTTTCTTCCCAATAGTTATGTTCTCATACTACTTTATGTGTTTGTCTTGTTTAATAACGTTTCTACATTCTATTTCAGTTGCATATGGGCTACTTGCGATCAAACAATATTGAATAACTACATATTAGTAGACGGTTCCGACTTTGCATCAGTTGTGAAGAACAAAAATAATAATGATCAAATTAATCGTCTAGTTCTTAGGTTGGACGTGTTGGAGGATCTCAGTCAATGAATATTCTTTTCCTTTAATACTGGGTATGTGTTCCAAATTTTGCATCTTTAATACTTATTAATTATGTTTATATCATAATCAATATTCATTAATTTGTATATATATAGGCACTACTGGATTTTGGTCGTCTTAATTCTTAAGAACAATACGGCTTACATTTTCAACAAGGTGAAAATCTGGTCGATGAGGGTTTACACGATATCGTAACTTCGTAAGTTTTTACATAATAAACTTTTGAGTTTTGAATTTATATTTTATCTTCCTAAAATTTCAACATTATAAATATAGTGCCTACTGAGCGTGGCATTCAAAATACGGGTTGAGGGTTACACATTTACTTTAGAAATGAGTGAAGGTAAAGTAGAATCAAATTATTTTGTTAGTCTTTTTTGTGATGTTGAATTATCGTACTAAGTATGTCTATTTTGTTCACTAGTGCCCTAGACTAAGTGGATCCATAGTATGTAGATTTTACGTCCAACTATTCATTCGGAAGATAATATACAACACATCCACACACATATTGAGACTTGTAAGTTTTGTAATTAATACATTCGTGTTAAATATAATCATATATATATATATATATATAACATGCACTAATTTGGTGTTTTTAATTATATGTGTCTTGTAGTTTAGCAACAGCCCAATCGCATTCACCCAAGCTGATATTAATGAGGTACGAGTAGAATGGACAGAGTTCATAGGTAGACATGATAGGAAATTAGTTGTATGTAGTTTAAATATTAAGTCAAAAGCTTGATGTGACTGTACATAGATTCTGGAGGGACGACGGTCTCATTTATTACATAATGGATTCTAGATTTTTTATTATGTTAATATACAGGTGGAGTTTTGTACAGGTGACTTTTTTTCAGAATTGCATTATTCCTTGTTATGCTGCCGAAATTTGGATAGCATATGTCCATTATTGTGTTAAGACATACATATATGTATATATATTATTTTTAGAAGTTAGAATGAAGGGCTTTTGATAATTTATTACAAAATTTAGAATTGGTTAGAAAAGTGTTAATGAACATTTCAAGTCAATATGTGTTCTTTTTTTTTTTCTTTTTTTTTTTATAAAGTAGAATGAATTTTAATGGCAGGCACAACATATACGTCTTTTTTTTATAAAGTAATAATAGAATGTGTCAAGATCTTTTAATGGCGGACTCCATATTTCTCATTTTTTTATTAAGTATAATGACTTTTAATGGCGGACACAATATATGTGTCATTTTTAATTTACTGATAATGTCTTTTAATGGCAAGCACAACCGAGCTGATCATTTTAAAAAAACCTGAAAGCACTTTCGGTCAGGATTTCTTTCTTCTTTTTTTTTTTAAAAAAAAAAGGACTTTTGGTGCAGGCACGTGCATGTGCCACTGAAGGCCTTTGGTGGTGGGCCCTTGTGTGTGCCACTGATGACCTTTGGTGGCGGGCACGCACATGTGCCACTGAAGGCCTTTGGTGGCGGGCACATGCGTGCATTTTCAAGGTTTGTTTTCAAGCCCGCCATCTTTTCTTTCCCACCATCACAAGCCTTTAATGTCAAGGCTATTGATGGAAGGCTATTGCTCGCTATTATTTATTAATAAATGTGGGTCACGCTCGCCATCTTTACTCAATATTGTACTAGTGGTTTATCATTATTTCTTCTATTAATGAAGTTTAATGATCACTAAGTTAAGAGATAAATATCTCGTCCACTAAGAGAATTTGAATGGATCTTTTTTTTTTCTTTCTTTTTTTCCTTTTTCTTTGTCTCTAACCCTTTCCTTTTCGTTAGTGACTTTGGGCATATTTTTTCATAAATAATTATGAAAATGAAAATAATTATGAAAATTAGAGAATAGTTAGCACATGGTGGGTTCAATTATTCATTATGCAACACACATTCTCACTATTTGATTCTTCTCTAAATGATACGATTGATATTATGTTTTCATAATTTTGTTTTTTAAAATCACCTAATAAATTTCATACCAATAAAAATATTGTTCTCACTATTTATGTTTCATATTGTGTTTTAGCCAATGTGACTTAGGTTATCTTTCCAAAACTCCACCCCTTGAACTAAAAAACGACATATTTAGGGTGTGTTTGTTTTGAGGGGAGATAAGGTGCTGGGCTCCAACACGTTGTTTGGCTCAAGTTATTTTCTTCATCTCATCTCATTTCGTCCATTTTTTTTCTTTTCTTTTGTTAACATTTTTCCTTTTTTTTTTTTTAAAAAAATTTCTTGTGTTTGATATATTTGTAGTTAGAATATTATTATTTAAATATATTACGATGCATGAATATAATTATAGTAATTATATTATTCTATCAAATATTTATTTAAATAAAATTGAAGTTTGAAAATTAAAATTAAAATATAAATATACATTATCAGACAATGAATTTTAGTATATTTTTATTCATAAAAAATTAAATATTTTTCATTTTTTTGTTTAATCATTTTAAATAACAAAAAATGTTTATGAAACTGCAATTATTTAGAGATAGATTACAAATATCGTGTTTATAAATTTTTAATAAAAAAAAATATTATTATCAAATCATTGATATAAAATCATGTGTTTACTTGAATAAAAAAATCATGTATTTACTTTTAATATTAACAACACGTACATCAATTTATTATTGAAATAAAAATTAAATTTAAATAATTTATAACTTTGAATTTTTTTTTTTTTTTTTTGTAATTTACTATAAATTTAAAAGTATTTGACTTATTTTGTTCGTTATAAAAATGAAATTAGAATTTTTTTACTCTCGTACAACAATAATTTATTTCACTAAACTACACTTTAAATAATAGTGTGAGTGGGTAGGAAAGAAGTAAATTAATTTAAATAATTTTAAGAGTTTTTGTATATATCAAAAATAATTATAAGTTTCAATATTTGTATGAATTAACATATTGATTGAGATCTATTTTACATTAAAAAAAAGCAAATAACAATAAATTCTAAATTTTGTGGGGCACTATCTTACTTTCATGTTATAAATAGTATCAAAATATTAGTGAATTCACTTTTATCTACCAAAAATAACAAATTACAAAATTCTGGAGTGCTTATGGTTTCTAGAAGCATCAATCACTAATAAGATAAAACAACTTTTATCTACTTGTAATGTTTGATTTAATATTACATACTAATGGGTATATTTTACTGATAATTATTTAACTTTCAATAAATATGAATGTGAATGTATGACATGTATAAGAAAAGAGTTCATTTTTTTTAATAAAATAAAAATTGCTATCAAGATTTAACTAAAATGACTATAGTTTAACCAAATAATTTTTTTATATTTTAGTTCATTATTTAAACAGAATTTTGTATTACTTAATTTGATTTTATTATTTAAGTCTACAAAAATCTTGAAAAATAATAAAAGTTACGTACGACATATAAATATTGTAGATTAGTTCAACTTCATTTTTGTTATGTGAAACTTTTGCTCATTATTATTTTTTATTCAACAATATTTAAGTGTGGGAGATACAAAATTTTGATATCGTGATTATTAGGTCGTATATGATGTCAATGAAATTATGTTTCTTTTGAATATGAATATTAATATTATCAAATGTGGTATGATATTGATTTTATACTACTTACATTTTTTTTAATGATAATAGTTATATTTTCATACTTATATTAATAGCTAAAAATTTGAGAATAATTTTATTATTGAGCAAAAAAAAATATAAGACTAGTTAAAAAAAATTGTAAAAGATATCCAAACATATTTTCTCAAAAAAAAAAAAAAAACCAACATCTCATCTCTTCTCCGTGCACCCCAAACAAGAGTTTCCTGTCATCTCATCTCCCTGCACTCCAAACAAGATTTTCATGTCATCTCATTTCCGTGTACCCCAAACTAGGGGTGTACATGGTCTGGGTTAGATAGGGTTGAATGAATTTTTTGGATCAATCCAACTTTTCGAGTTGGCCAATTTGCTAACCTGTCCAACCCTATGCATAAGTGCAACCCAACCCTAGTTTTTCGGGTTGGGTTTGGTTGGGTTCTTGGGTTCATGGTCCGGGTTGCATAGTATCATGCAACCCAACCCTATGCATGATACTATACTTCAACCTACTACCTATCTTATTAGTCCATATTCTTTTTTTAGAATGGTTACAAGTATACTAAAAATCTATCTTATTATTTTATCTTACATACACACATAATATATATAATATATTCTTAGTTCGGGTTTGGTTGGATTGAATGAGTCAAAAATTAGCCAACCCAAAAACCATCCCAACCTAACAAAAACTATAAAATCATAACCCAACCCAACCCTTAGGGTTTGGGTTGGGTAGTACGGGTTGCCGGTTTTTTTGTACACTCCTACCTCAAATAAGATTTATTTACTGTTAACATCTCATCTCATCTCCTTTCCTTTTATCTCATCTCATCTGCATCAAACACCCCCTTAGATCTATGTTTATTCTCAAGTATCTGTTATATTTTTAATCTAAACGCCCCCTTGTTCGACAAGCTCAACCATAAAGATACGATATTGTCCTCGTATATCCTTATTAAGTTATTTTTCGCCAAAGATAGTTGGATCGATAAAATGACATGGAATTTAACAAAATGTCACACCTTTATCGAAATATATAATAATACTTTTCTAAATGTCATAAACCATTTTCATTATCAATTAATTTCATTGTAGTTGTTCAGTAATTAGAATTTGTTTAAAATATGAACATATTTCAAAGGTGACTAAAACTTTAAACACATTAATTTGAAATGACATTGAATAAAAAATATATATATATATATATATTTATTTGAAAAGGATCAAAGAGTATAGACGCACTATAAATAAATATAATAAAGTCATACTAGTTGAAATATTTTACACAAATATTAGCTCATAGGGAGGCATAAAAAGTGGCCCTATTTTTTCCACTTGAATGAATTAAGAGGATGTCCCTTTTTTCCCAATCATTTTCTTTAGAACTTTGAAGCCTAAGCGAGGACTAAGATGTGTATCTATGAATTATTTAATTTAGAAAACTAAAGACTTAGTTACTTGAAGAACAAATAAAGTACACTTGATCATGTCTTGGATTAGTTATTGAGTGATTTCGGGAAAAAAAAAAAAAGCAATTTGCATTTGAAAATGATGCACTTTGCTTAGGGTTTTAAAAGTTTAAAGTTTTTTTTTTACTGCATCTATAATTTTATTTTAATATCAATGAATATTTGGATCAACTTATGTGCCTCTATAAATAAAATATTTAAATAATGTAAAATCTAAATCTAATCATTATTTCTTTACTCATTCTTTTCCCACACTATGTACATAGACCATCATGCTCCAAAAAACGTTATAGATATATAAATATTGTTTGAATTATACATTTTAATACCAACTAGAACAATAGTTCAATTGATATAAATGATTTTTATACATTTATATATTTGAATCTTTTCAAAGTTCTCAATGATTATTGAGCTAAAAACAATTTGTGCATGATATATAGTTCATAAGAATGATATTTCAAGTGTTTTGAGAAGTTTATATAAATTTATTGTTTTAAAAGAGATCTGACATATTTGAAAATTTTCAAAATAAGTTTAGCTCATTCGTATTTAAAATGGATCCTCAATTAGAAGATTGTATGTTCGAATTTTCCCTTCTCAAATATAAGAGTTAAATTAGAAATGAAAAAAATAAATCAATATTCACATGTGAAATAGAATATTTAAAAAATGTCTCTACATAAATACCACTTCTCTAAACCATGTCCAAGTATAATATGTAGATTCCTTCACAAATATACAATGTTAAATGAACCAAGTCATGTGATTTCAAAAAAAAAAAGAACCAAGTCATGTATAAAAATATAGCTTCTAGCCTATGATACATTCACCTTAAATTGTTAGCTTGAGCTTCGAATCTCTATATATGTAACATTAAGAGAGAGAAAATTTAAGCTATTGAAAAAAAAATAGTAAAACAAACTCTTGTTTTTTACAATAGTAAAAGCAAAGTTTTTTTTTATTTTTTATTTTTTGGACTCACTAAATGCAAAGTTAAAATCGAGATAAAATAGCACTAAGATATTTTTATAGGATACCACCAAAAAAAAACTAAATCATTGCTTCTCCAAAATTATAGACTCTCAAACACTTTCAATGTTATCCTAATAAAATCATCTTTGTTATAATTAATATTGAAAAATATATATATATTTTTAGATTAAAAATATATGTAATAAACATGTCTTCGTAATAATAATAAAAGTTTTGTGTTTTTTTTTTTGAAACATAATAATAATAGCAATTATAATAACAACAATCCAAAAAAGGAAAAACAAATGACTCTATCTCACACGAATGCAATTGAATTAAGAAAAAACAATTCAATCCCATAATTGGGCCAGAGTTTTTTGAGGTTGGAAGATATTGGGTTGTGGTATCGGGCCGAATATCTGGGCCTAAAAGTTCTTTTGTAAGTGGTAACAACCGTAATATTGAAAAAAATAAATTAAAAACAACGTCGCCTGAGAGATTCGAACTCTCGCGGGGAAACCCCATGTACTTAGCAGGCACACGCCTTAACCACTCGGCCAAAGCGACTTGTTGACATTGATTTCAACGTTGTTGTTTATATAAATAGCAAAGCCATATTTGGAAATAATTAATTTTGCCACTCATTTTTTGACAGATTAATTAAGGCCACTTTAATAGGCTTTTTACTTTTTTGTAAAACATTTGAATAGGTTTTCAACTCCTCCTTGCCTATTAAAAAAAACGTCCAAATTTATATTATGTTTTTTTATTTTTCAACTCACATTACACCCATGCATATCATTTTTTTTTTATACAATAATATTGAGAAAAGGAGGAATTCGAACCTCTTACTAGGCTGTACAACATAATATTATAGTTCTGCTTTTATTGGTACTCATGCATATCATTTAATTATGTGTTTTACCATTAAAAAATAATAATTATGCGCTACAAGAAAAAACATCAATTTTTTTAAAGATTACAATAGATATGGGGTGGGAGGTTTGGACCCATGATTTTTTGATAATAAGATATACATTGATGTTATTGAGTCACGACATTCTTGGCAAAATATCAACTTTTTTAAAAAACTAGCTATAGAAAAATATCGATGTTTTTTACCTAGTTATAAAAAGAATATCAACTAATTATGCCTCGACTCCTTAAAATATCTTTTTTTTTTTAAATAATAGTGAGACTTCATTAAGAGTTTTTTTTTTTTTTTTTTTTTTTCTAAATTAGTACATACTCTCAAAATAAAATTATGGGATATTTCGATCCTCACTTTAATTTTTATTTTATTTTGATATCTAAACTTTTAAAATTTTAATTTTGTTCCTCACACTTTATATAAAACTTTAAAACGGTCTTCAATAGCTAAATCATTTGACAAGAAAATACAGTGAAAATGGGGAGGGTGGGTTCATCGGCCAAGGAAAGTTAGATACTGTAAAAATAGTGAGGATTATTTGTTATTGTAGCTGATTTTCCTTCATATTTCTTCCTATGTTCGTTCTTTAATTTCAAATCTCCTTATTCTCCAAAAATTTGGCGAAAAGATAAGTTGGATAGATTTGGATAGAAATATATACATGGGTTGAGTTAATAGAACTTTTTGAATCAACTCAAAGTTCTCAATTGGTGAATCTACCAACCCACCTAACCCTATATATACATATATATTTGAGTTCAACATAACCCATATATTTTCAAATTTGGTTGGATTGAGTCATCACAATAAATATTTGATATTTATTTTCAATTTTTATAGAAATCAAATGTAATGACATTCATTAATAATCCCATCTCAATTTATATCAGAATATAACATTCTAAATACTAAAAAAAAATCAATTAAAAAAATTTAGAGAAAAATTGTATTGAACGTACCATTTTCTATAAATAATTACAAAACTAGGCAACTAAGAATTCTTTTGCATTTCTATTTTTTTTTTTTTTTTTAAAACATATTAAACAACTTTAATTGATACCATTTTACACTCACCTACATTTAATTCATTGATTTTAAATGTCATAATTAAGATTCTCATAGTTAACAAATTTCATCTAAAAATAGTATTCCTAAACTAATTTCTTATTAATTATTCTTTTTTTTTCCTTAAACAATTTTCAACTAATCAAGATTTATTTTTCTAAAATATAAATGTCAAAAATATAATCGTCTTCCCCGTCCCATTTTTCCTAACTTTCTCCATACCTTACTTTTCTATTTTATTTGAGACGCCATTAATTCCGACAAAAATAACATGATTTTATTATATTATTCTTGTGTTTTCTCTTAAACACCCGACATGTCTTTGAGTTTCTAGAAGTGCAACATTATTATGATTGGTGGTGGTGCTCTCATGAATCTCTAATTTGCACAAATGTAGAAGATGTAAATAATATGGTTTTATTATAGTATCGTATTATAATACTCATACATAAAGGTGTATTACTGTTAATATTGAATATACCGTAATTTTTATGGAGTATTTGTAAGATTGTATTACTAATCAATACATTGAATTTACAAATTTTTATACATTAATATTAACAAGTTAGTATGTTTCTGTCAAAAAACAAAAAAAACAAATTAGTATGAAAAAAATAATAATCACATCAAAACTTATTAATACAAGAATTGTAATAAAAATTTTGTACACTTTTCATCTATTTAATAACACATATATTATAAATAATACATTTTTATGATACAACGATTCTTGCATCTAAATACATGATTAATAATATCTACGGTATTAACAAACAATATAGTATCAAATCTACCAAATGATAGTATATTATTGTTAATATTTTACATCAATCTTGAATTTAGTGTACAACTACTCGATACTCTTTTGTCCAACACTTGTAAACTCTAAAATTATTTTAGTAACAATTGTATTGGATGTATGTTCACTTGTCAACTCTTTCATTTCTTTCGTTAATTTTTTCTATATATACTGTAGTTTGAGGTGCATCTAGTGCAGTTGTGGGATCATCAGTAGAAGGGTTATCCTTTCAATAAAAGGAGTCTGATAAGCTTTTTCTCTAACATTACAAAACTAAAGTAAGAATATATTAAAGTATAACTAATATAGAAATATCGATATGGTTTTATACCTCCTCCACTGTTATTACATATCAATTAATACTATCCTTACAATACCAATTACGTGTAATACAGTATATGCCTACAAAATAATGCAAGTTTTCTTACTTTTTAGTAACAATATAATATTGAACGCTAATTTTACCAACAAGATAAAAGTCGACTATAACTTTAGTATAGTTTCAAAAGTCCTTTAAAGATAAATCAAAAGTCGTAAAATAAAAAATACTTAATATTGTGTATACACATTCATACATCACTTTCCCCCTCGTTCGAGTTGGCTTCTCCATCCGCACTATTTATGTTCTTGCCAGTTTTGTTACCTTCACTTTTCTCAAATTGGTACATGTAATACGTACACATCAATACAGTATATTCAGTCCTGTACACTAATGTCTTACATTTTTATACCTTAAAATCAGATTCGAAAGGTATAATGTAGAAATGGTGAAAATGGGTAGACGAAACAGCGGTGGATTCAGTTTTGACCAAATACGGTAATAATGGTGGTGCAAATTTCAGTGGTGGTAGATATGGAATTTGAGAGGTTTTTCCATTTTTGTTAATAATTAAAAATTTAATATATAAAATGTGGAGGATGTGGAAGTTTAGGGATTTTTCCATTTTTGTTAATAATTAAAAATTCTAAATATAAAATGTGGAAGGCATGGTGTAAATAGATAATTAAGGGAATTAAGAATTTCATCAATGAAATTTAGATTTTACTAATATTTTTTTTGCAACCTATATTTATAAATATTTTCTAGATTTAGTCTACTTATAAGAAAAGCTCAATAAAAAATTCAAAAACAATAATTAGAAGAAATAAAAGTTTGTGAACACCTTTAAAATTTGAATCCTAAACTCATTTAATAATTTGATCCATTCAATAAAATCCATTAATTTTTAATATATTATTTGACATTTTATTTTTTATTTTTTACTTTACCATATCACTTGTAAGAACCTGACTTCTAAAATAGTCATAAACCCAGTTCTTACTCAGCATGCATGATTCAAATACGGTTATAATAGAAAACAACTTGAAAATCGAAAGACTTCATTTATTTAAACCGAAACGCAGCCCAACAAAATTTAACTAAAAACATAGTTCGAGCCTCTAGCCAGAGATTATTAAAACAGTTTAGAACGTAAAGTCAAATCTAGCTAACATGCCGAACCAATAAAACGAAAAGAGAATAACAATGCAACGGACTCCCATGATCCATTAGCTCCTCCTCTAGCCATCCCGGAGATGTCCCAAGTTACCTGGTGGAAAACCCGAAATAAGGGTGAGTACGAATAGTACTCAGTAAGAATCCCCAGCCGTGGTATAGTACGCAAAGTCACATCATTTAGCATCCTAGCGTACAAGCAATACAAATAACCAAACATGCAATCTCACAACGAGTCAAACAACAATATTCTCAACCCTCGAGAGTCCTTACCTCTCAGTTAAGATATCAACCCCGGATCTCAGAATGAGTTATCAACATAACTCCACTCTAGGCTAAATGATCAGCTCACTATGCTGATCCTCGACACTTAGGAGAGTACCCAAGTACCTGGCTCTAAACCGAACAGAAAGGTGTACTGACACACTAGCCCATAGGAGCTCTCCCCCCGGCATCTAATGCGTCTGCACACACACCGCATGCTACTGCAAACCAGATAAATGTAGGCCTACACAAACTATGCCGATCCAGATACGCATGCCTAAGACTTGGAAAGGTGTCCACTGATCCACAGCAAGTGGGAGGCCCTCGGCACCCTATTGAGGCAGCATGTTCACATCAACGCCTGGAGCTAAAGGTCATCCCATGGTAGGCTTACACCAAGGAAAGGACCTTGCTCTAACAAGCTACAGACTAGGCTTATGTCTGAGTGGTAGCTACTCTACAACCGACTATCGGGGGCAGGAACTATCTTTGCTGGTCCCGAACCGGTGGAGACACGTACGTTGGTCCACTCACAGCCTCTGGATAATGACAACCTGATAGGAACTAGCTAAGAGTAATGCACCCTAGATCTAACAGAGTACCAACAACAGTATTACACACTAGGTCTACCAGAATACCAACAGTCAACGTGTAACATAACAACCACTGCAATCGAGATAGTACAATACAAGGTACAACTGTAATAACCCAAAACCTTGAAGTTTAAATAAAAGTTGTGGCTCATTTGTAGTTAACTTGAGATTTATGGCATTTTAGTCTTTCAACCTTTATATTTAAGCAAAATGTTGAGATTGTGGATCCCTAGATTGAGGAGCACTACTCACCCTTCTTCCTCATGAGATCAAACCAACTCCCTACTTGAGAATTCGAAGCTGCTGCCACTTGGGTCCGTTAGAGCTCGAAGTTTTACCGTCGCCACAGATCTGGACTCGTCGCCGTCATCGAGCCATTGTCGCAGGTGGTCGAGAACAGCGAGGAATGCCTGCATCATCGTGGGTCTAATCTAGCACGGGGTTGAGCTGCTCGAGTTGTCGTCTGCGTTGTCACCACCGTAAGGAGACGCTCGCTGTTACCGTTGTTTACTGTGGGTTGTGCCGAAGAGCCGCATCGTGGGTTTGCCTGAGCAACGTCGTGGGTTCGTAGGAGTTTGGTGTTGGCGTCTAACTCGCTGCCACGTAGGTTCTAGTCGTGTGTGGGGTCTATTTGCAGCGTTGTCACTACGAGTTGAGGAGAGCAGCATCGT
Source organism: Sechiopsis laciniata (assembly GCA_037833695.1). NCBI lineage: Eukaryota > Viridiplantae > Streptophyta > Magnoliopsida > Cucurbitales > Cucurbitaceae > Sechiopsis > Sechiopsis laciniata. Next base: position 10,022 of record JBBMKA010020504.1, on the reverse strand, counting down.
GGCCGTGTGGTTAGCGTCACCGTCGTGGGGAGTTTCTCCGTCACTAGAATCGTCTTGCCGGAGTAAGGTAAGGTTCTTTTCTTCTTTGGTTTGGTTTTAGATCAAGCCAAATGAAAAAGAAGATGGGAGTTTTTTTGTTGGTGTAATGCTATTCAAGATGGGATTAAGAGTGTTTGTTTACAAGTGTAGGTTAATTAAAATGAGGTTTAAAGAGTGTTTGTTTCCAAGTTTAATCTCATTTAAGTTGTGGATTGGGCTATTTGGCTGCAGGTTTGTGCTATTTAAGTTGGGTTTAAGGCTGTTTGTTTATTGGATTAAGAATATTCAAGTTTTGGTAAGGTGGTGTTTGTCTGCTGGCGTTTATGGTTATTTAAGTTGAGAATAAAGGGTGTTTGGTTACAGGTTTAAAATCATTTTAATTAAGTTTTAAACTTGTTTAGGTTGTGGTTTAAAGCCATGTAAGAGGTGAATTATGATTGTTTAGCTAGTGGTTTAACATAATTTAAGTTATGGACTAAAGGTGTTTGGTTTGGGGTTTGTTGTTTGGTTGTGGGTAAAATGGTAGGTTTGACTATTTGACTTTTCTATTGACCAGAGTTGACTCGAGCTATTTTATATCCTTCAAGCCAAGTTTACGAGGCACGTGTAGCCGCCGGGTGTCTCTAGGACACATTTTTCGAGGTTCTCCCTTGTTTGATAAATTCAATATTCTGGATCCGATTTTGACGGTCGGAGGTGCTAGTTTTGACCGGTTTGTTTGTTTCAGGGCTCGGAGTTGTGTTTGGCTATTTGGAGCTTCAAGTGGATTCTTGGAGAGCTGTTAGTGGAATGGTCAAGGTAAGAGACCTTTTACCCCCTTCTCGAGGACCTGTGGTTAATACATGTGCCGGTTTACTTGCATTAGTTGATTTGTCTGGTTGTATCATGACCATGTGCATTGTATGTTGCATTTGATTGCATCGAGAGCATATACATTTCATGCTTGTCTCTTTTATGACTAATGATGCATGAATCATGTATGTCTGTCTGATAAGGTCGAGTTGCATATGGTTGCATAATTGTCTTGATATGGACCGTCCTGATATGGACTTGCATGATTGTCCTGATATGTTCTTACATGTGTTTGATGCACGGTTCGATGCCTCTTTTGGACCCAAACGAGTCATGAAGTCCGCATAGAGGAGACTAGTAGGTGGGTGTGGACGATGATATTACGGCTCACACCCCAACTTGAGGTGATATCCTCTCGCTCTGCGGGACTTCCGTGGATGGTCGACCGACCAGGCTCACAGCCATGGATGGTTTCTACTAGTAGCCTAGGCACTCTCCAGGTAGGTGGTATGGGCCTGATATGGTTCCTTGGTGATTGGTGTGACACCACCTCTCGCCGTGAGTACGAGGCCTGTGGCCAACAGGTTAATCGACTCACAGTTTCCCTCTAGAGTAGGTTGCCAGATTGCTCTCGAGTCAGAGGACTCTTGTGAGCTTTTGGTCTTTCGGTCTACGATCTTTAGACCGCTCTGCGTGGTGCTCGTCAAGGACGAGGTTTCTTGACCTAGCATCCAAGAGCTTGAGTTTTGTACACCCCTCGGTTATGTTGCTGATCATACTTGTTTGCTGATGTTCGTATTCTTGTGCATGTTTGTCCCCGAGCTGGGGAAGCCTTACTGAGTTTGCGAAAACTCACCCTTTCTACAATGGAATCCCCACAGGTTCTACTAGACTGTACCGAGATGGATGATCGACGGAGCTGGAGATGACCATGGGACTTGCTGCATTACGTTTTGTAAAGTCTTTTAATTTATTCCTTCTGCATGAACTATTTAAGGGCATGATAAGTTGTACATATTTATGAGCTTTTATGTTTTGACTCTTGGGTACCTTTTGATTCTTTTAATGGATTAAATGTTTTATAAACTTGTTTGTAAACAATTGGTTTGAAGTGGTTTTGTTTTTATACATGCCTATATGTCAAACGTCGTTTTCATGCATTTAGAGTTAAGGACTTAGGTTCAGACCTTGATTTGGGTCGGGTCCTTACAACAATGGTCTACATGTCAGGTTCTATCAGACAAGTCACAACAAACCTATCCACTAGCACATGCTCATACAACAGTAAACCAGCAAGCAAGAACCTTTCCACTAGCACATGCTCATACAATAGTAAACCAGCAAGTAAGAACCTATCCACGAACAAAAGTTCATAAAACAGTAGCAAGCAAGCAAGAACCTATCCACTAACACATGCTCATAAAACAATAACAAACAGCCAGGATACAATCAATGACAATACGCACGATCCACACAACCACGACAAGGAATCCTTACCCAAAACAATTATAGAATCAATGCTCCTTGAGCTATGGATTACCAACAACGCACAACATACCTAATAATAACATAAAGATAGTCAATACACCTGCAAACATCTAACTCAACCAAAGAATGCAAGGGAAACGGAGGCTACCTAAAACGTGAACGAGATGCTCGGCACCAACAAGGCCTCGGTTACGGCTGAGACACGGCACAACTGTGCAGACGTGCAGAGCTATTCGACAGCGAGGGCGTGAGCGTGAGGCTGGGCAGAGCCGTTGTGTGTACGTGAGGACGCGGGTAGGCTACACTACTGGCAAGTGCGGAGCTGGCGCTGCTGCGGTGCGGCTCGGTGCTGAGAAGGCGAGCGATCGGGCATGCGACTGGTGAATGCGTGTGGTAGTGGCTCGGTGCACGGTGCTGGCGATCGCGAAGGCTAGGTGGAGCGGACGATCGCGTGCAACAGTGGCTGAGCAGGCAAGCGATCAGGGCGTGAGCGTGGGTGATCGGGGCTCGAGTGTGGGCAAGCGGCAGCGAGCGGTGAGGCATGATGCATGCAGGTGGGCTACTCAGCTGCGATGCAAGCGATTGCGAAGCTTGACACGATCGGCAGGGAGGAGCTGTGCGGCAGCGAGCGATACGGCTAATGCTGGGTTGCTCGGTGCGGCACGACGAGACGGAGCTGTGCGGGGCGAGGGCTCGATGAGGTGATCGATGATGGGGCTTGGGCTGTTCTTGGCGACAATGGAGAAGAGAAGGGAGATCGCTGGAGAGGAGAAGAAAGTACGAGAGATTTGTTCTGATTTTGAACGATGAAACCTTAAATTCCCTTTTTCTTTTCCTTTTAATTCCTTTCTTAAACTAAATTATGCTTTTTCCTCCAAAATTGCAAAACTAGCCCTTTTAGCCTGAAATCACAAAAATAGCCCAAGACCCATTAAAATGCAGAAACAACCCTGAAACTCAATAAATTAGCAAACCGGCCCTAAAGACGAAATGACCAAAATGCCCCCCAAGCCCTAAAAGCTATAACGGCTCAACGAAACAACCGAAATAACTAAAAATCATACCTAGAGAGCCGTGACGAAAACCCAGGCCGTTACATGACTGGTTCATAAACGGAGATGTTAAGACCTCATTTGATAACCATTTTGTTTTAAATTTTTTGTTTTTGAATTTACGTCTACAATAACCACCTTACCATATTTTTTTTTTGGTTGGATATCTACATCTTACTTATATCTAGAAACCAACCCAAAATTTGGAAAAAAAAAAAAAAGTAGCTTCCAAAAACTTGTTTTTGTTTTTGAAATTTGGCTAGCATTCACCTATTTTCTTGAGGTAAGATGGATACATGATAGGAAAGATGAAACTTATGATAGAAAATTTTACTAAAAATAAGCTTAAATTTCAAAAACTAAAAATAAAAAATCAAATGGTTATCAAACGGGGTCTAAATGATTTTAATTTTAGAGACTGTTTTTAAGTTTTATGGAAAATTGAAGGATCAAAATTATACTCTTAAAAATTTAGGAACCAAAATAAAACATTGATAAAAATTAAAAAACCAAAATCCTATTTTAACATAAAATCAACCAGCATAATCTTTGTGTTTTGCCGTTTTATTCATCGATTTGCGAACAAAAAATGAGTTCAATTGATCTTTAAAAGATTATGAATTGAAATCTACATGTCCAAATTTTATTAAATTCAAACAAAAAAAAAATTGTTAAAAAAGAATTGTTATCACGTCATTTATCGTTTAGTTCACCTCACTCAAAGCAACTTGTATGAATGTTATGCATTGAAAACTATTATTTTCCTCACCATAAAATCTTATAAAGATTTATTTTTAATACAAAAGTCCATGGGGTCTATTATGCCAAAGAAAAAATCTTCAGGTGCATGGTACAAGAATCCCGTATAAGAAAGAGTAAAGGGTGAAGACTTCATAAAAATATATAAGAAATGTAGATTATTTCTCTCATCATCAAATTTTTAAATTTTCTTTTAAAATTTGACTTCAAATTTGAGATGTTGTCCCTATTAAATATTTTTGTTGGATTAACATTTATCAAAATAAATTTGAGAATGAGATTAAAAAAGAAGAACAAAGTAGAGATAATTTTTATCCTTTCATCATCTTACATAAATTAGACATATAAAATTAATTGCAACTGTTATCAAACCTAAAAAGAGAAAATTGATCCAATTAAAAGTTTATAAATTTAATTACTATCAATACTATACTTTAGGAGTAGTCTTAAATTAATATGAGTATCTATTCTCAACCTAGTTTCGTGTGTGTGTATATATATATATATATATATTTCAAATCTAGTTCCAATTTCCCAGAAATTAGTTATAATTGTTATTAAATGCGTGGAAATGTTTGTTCCTAGCGGAAAAGACAAGAAGGCCCTTACGATTAGCCCTCCAATGCCAATGTGTAAGTGAAGAAGTGGGCAGTTACTACTTCTCTAGAAAATGCCTCACTTTCATTTGCTTCTCCAACAAACTCCTCCTCCTCAAAGCCTTCTTCTAATCAAACTTCATTTCCCCCAAAGTTTTACAATCTCGATTGGGAACTTCATCACTTTTCGGTACCTACTTCTTCTCCTCCTCGAAATTTGGCATCCCTTTTTTCTTCTTTTGTGCTTTTAATTCAAAGTGGGCTTTCTTCCAAGTCGTCGGAGTAATATCTTGTGCCAATGTTTCATCTATGATTCTCTTGGGAAATTTCTTCTGGACTAAAGACTTCGGGTTTTTTTTTCTTTTTTTTTTTTCAGGGGATGTCCTTCTCGATTATGTCTAAGGAAGACGATTCTTTTCCATCTTGGCATAAGAAAAGAACACCAATTCGTATTTTCTTCAAGGATGCCGGGTAAAGAAGCTGCTCCACATTTCTCATGCTTTCTAGAAGCAGATCAGAAATGCATTTAAGTTGTTTGTAATAAAGACCCTAAAGACCCTTCTGTTCTTATTCTCTTTTTTGTGATCAGAAATGTATTTAGGTTGGATGAACTTGGTTGAGAAATAGCACAGATTTTTGTGCCTGCAGCACTGGCTTTGGCAGCTGACCCTGTAGCTTCTCTAGTTGACACGACATTCATTGGCCAGATTGGTAACTCTGCTTTTCTTGTTAATTTTTCTCATGCCCTTGTACAGTTTTAGTTTGCCAGGGCTGTGATAAGACTCAGATCTGTATTGATATCAAACGAATAAGAAAATACAGGATAACTCCAAGTTTTAATAGGACTTAGAACCTCTCTTTGCTCTTGAAAACCTCTCTCGAGCCTAATGCCAAAATGGCAAAAATATTTTATGCCTTTTTCCTTCTCTAATTCATCTATTTATAACCTAACAACTCTAAAAAACTCCCAACTATTTGCTAACATACCCCTGCTATAGTTTTAATAACAATTCTATCAGAGTGGTAATACGATTAGTATCATTTATCTAATGCTTTCTTTCAAGATCATGTATTGTGTTCATATTCTCTATAGTATCTTTGATATAGGTCCTGTGGAGCTTGCTGCTGTTGGAGTTTCCATTGCTTTATTTAATCAAGTTTCTAGAGTTGCAATTTTCCCCCTTGTAAGTGTCACCACATCTCTTGTTGCCGAGGAAGATACTATTGGAAGTGTTTATAATGAAGAAGAGGATAGTAATGATATGGAGACGGGTTTGTTTAAAAATGATTAAAAGAAATTGATGATCCCACAGAATGGTATGTTTTTCCTCATACACTATTAACCTTCCACAATTTTAAAGCTTAAAACTCATTAGGATATTTTTTCTTAGTCCTAAACCTTGCATCATCCGATTTCATTTGACAGAGAAAGGTGAAGATGGACACCATTCAAAACCATTAAATAGGAGATTTGACATTGGCAAAATTGAGAATGGAAAAAAGATGTATCCCATCAGCTTCGTCGGCTTTGGTTATTGGTGGTGTTCTTGGCCTCATACAAACAATTTTTTGATATCCTGTGCAAGAACTCTGTTAAACTTTATAGGAGTCCAGTCAGTAAGTATTACCTGTTGTAAAATAATCATAAGTTTTTGTCTACTGTTGAAGTTAGTGTCACAAGACTTTGTATATAATTTTAGCTACATAACATGAGTGTAGGATTCGTTGATGATGACTCTTGCACAATAATACTTGACACTGAGGTCACTCGGTGCCCCAGCAGTTCTTCTCTCCTTGGCCATGCAAGGGGTCTTTCGCAGATTTAAGGACACGAAAACTCCTTTATATGCAACTGGTATACATGAATACAATTCCTAAGTTCTGCTTCTGTTTATCTAATAGTAGGAAGAAGTGAAAAAGATATTTCAAAACTACCTTTCTTTTAGAGCCTCTGAATTATCTTGCGTTCATATTTTCGCCCTTGCTCTGCTTCACTGGTAGGAGCTGCAACAAACATTATTCTAGACCCAATATTCATTTTAGGCGTCAGTGGTGTAGCCATTGCACATGTTATTTCGCAGTAAGTTTTATGTTATACGTTGATTTCACATTTTCTCTTCAACTTTTATTTTACCATTACATCAAAGGATTTGCTACTTATTGTTTTTACATTTACTTTTTACTTTGTAGATACCTAATTGCACTAATACTCTTTTAGAGATTAATGGGACAAGTTGATCTTTTACCTCCCAGTATTAAACATCTACAGTTTAGTCAGTTTCTGAAAAATGGTAAGGGATGAGAACATGTACATGCATTGTGTGAATCGTGCTGTCAATAATTATTTCTTCAATTTATATTTTAGCTACAAAAGTTAAGTCATTGACTTTAAATTTTGACAAAAAAAAAAAAAGCCTCAGGTTGATGATTGATCATAATAGTATTCCAATAGATTACATACAACTTAGATCTGATTTTTCCTTTGTGTTCTCTGTTTTCAAGTAGATTCTATGTTTTCACCTCTGAAGTGACAAGTATCTAGGAGTCTTAATGCCCAAAGCAAATAATGGTTGACTAAGATAAATACCATTAGTTCCTTCAAAACCAAGCATGACTTGTTACCAATATTAGCCTAAGTGGTAGGACGATCTCACTTAATTAGTTGAAATTAGTTCTTAGATTTATACCATGATATCTTCAATCTGAAATTATGGAATTTTGTCACAAATCATGTTCATTTTTCTTCAGGCTTTATATTATTGATGAGAGTCATTGTTGTTACGTTCTGTGTGACACTCGCTGTGTCATTGCCTGTACGTTAGGGATCGACATCAATGGCTGCATTTCAGGTCTGCTTGCAGGTCTGGTTGGCAATGCCTTTAGTTGTCGATGGGCTAGCTATTGCTGGGTAGGTTTGTAAAAGATTTATTTTGCAATCTAATCTTGTCCTCTCTCATCATTTGACATATGAATTCAGAACGACAAGCCTTTCATGCATTAGAGAATATGAGGTTCCACCTCAAAAATAATTGCAATGAGGAGAGAAACTCATATCTCCTATAAATGCTCGTTGGATTCTCTACTTTTTCAATGTGAGACAATTGTGGGATCCTAAGATCATGTTCTTAAATTGCTATCATTTAAATAAACTTGCACTCTCAAGTTAAGTTTTGTATTGTTCTTCAGGCAATACTAGCAAGTGCATTTACCCAAAAAGACCATGATAAGGCAACTGCTACAGCGTCACAAGTATCACAGGTTCTTAATATTTTTTTTGTCAAATCTCATCACCTTTTTGTTAAGGTGTTTTCTCTAAAAATATATACTAAACTGTACTGCAGCTGAGATTATTTCTGGGATTGATTATTGCAATTCTCCTTAGAGTCGGGATGACTTTTGGGGCAAAGTTATTTACAAATGATGTCGATGTCCTCCACCTTATTGGCATAAGAATTCCAGTATGTTATCTTGTAACCTGCAAAAGCAAACTATAGGAAAAGTTACTCATTTCAATATCAAATCGGGATTTTGTTTTAATCCATTATAGTTTGCAGTATCCGAAGATTTAGCTTCTTTTCATTACCTTAATGAAAAGTTTGTTTCTTCGGGATTTTGTTTTAATCCATTATAGTTTGCAGTATCCGAAGATGTAGCTTCTTTTCATTACCTTAATGAAAAGTTTGTTTCTTGTTTAAAAAAAAAATCTGTTACAGTTTGTTGTTGCTACACAACCCAATTAACGCCTTGGCATTTATTTTTTATGGCATCAACTTTAGAGCTTCTGATTATGCATACTCAGCGTACTCCATGGTGAGTCTATGTCCTCTTGTACTCATACTCTCAAATTTCCATTTCCTATCAAAATTGTGGCTGATTTTTGTCCCAAAATCTACACATATACAAATAGTAACTCTTTCGAAAAATGAACAAGAATATAGTGCAGATCATGTTGCTTTTTTAGGACACCTAGTGAAGCATGTAACAATTTACCAAAAGAGAAAGGGGAGAATTCTTTCAAACTTACATTCTTTCTCTCTAGATTCTGGTGGCTATTATCAGCATCTTCGATTTGTTCATTCTCTCCTCAACTCAAGGATTTATTGGTATCTGGGTCGCCCTAACCATCTACATGAGCCTACGAACACTAGCCAGATTCTGGAGGTACTTCCATTTGCACATTGAAAAATTCCTTTTTTCATTTAACCAAACTCGTGTCATCCTCGTCCGACTGACATTCGTTAAAAAACAATCCCAAATCAGTTAGCATTTATGACAATAATATGTCGCAGAGGTCTAGAGGCTAATGCTTTTGAGTTTTGAACTGCACCTGCATTTATTTACAGGGTAGGCACAGAAACAGGACCTTGGTATTTCCAAGCTAGATTATAAGTTGTTCGTAGGACATCGATAAGCTGTTGGGTGAATTTTTTTAAACAAATTCTCCATTTTATCTCCAAATTAGAAGAAAATACATTCATATATATGCTGGAATACATCAGGACATCCAGCTTAAAACCTTAAGATTTGCGAAGCTTCGTGATAGCTCTCAAATAGAGCATATTTTAGTCTGTCTTAATTAGCATTATTCTGGAATTAAAGGGAGAAAGCAAGCATTAATAAAAGAAATACGATGAAATAACTTAGAAAGTCAGCATGCATTCATATTTAAGCATCGGCAGTGTAGTTTCATGTTTTTAGCATAAATCTTGAGTAAATTGTGCCTAATCAATGCCAATGGCAGGACTTATTAACTACACCGAAGAAAGGACAATCAGTGCGAGCGATGATCAGCAGCGCAAAAAGGCGTGAATTCAAAATAAAAACACGCTCGGGAAAGGTACGCCAACAAGGAAATAATCAAGAATCAATCAAGTAATCAAGGCGGCGTCAATCAAATAAATTCCAACGGAAATCAAGAAACGCTGCCTTAATGAAGATTTCACAGCTCACCTCGACTTGGTGGCCAAGTAATTCAATCCTATAAATACTGAGACATGGAGCCGAGGAAGTTGAGCTGGTCGGTCGGCCATGAAGCCTATCGAGGAGAAAAGCAATTGGTGGTGTCGTAGGAGCCGATGACAAGGGGACTACACACCTTCGGCTGTGCCAATTCCATTTTACTATTTTATTAGGAGTAATCTGTAGATTTGATCATTTCTTAGTTGCAATAAAATCATCTGTTTACCTTCTATTTTGATGTTTATCTCTATACTGTGTTATAGGAGTTTATGTTTACTATTCATAAATAGAAGTATGCTAGGAGCGTAGGTCATTGAGTTTTACACTACTGCATGTT
>JBBMKA010020494.1:0-28757 GCA_037833695.1 Sechiopsis laciniata | reverse complement strand
GCGTGGTTGCTAGTAATTTTGAGAAAAATGCTAGTTTCAGATCACATCATTAACACCTTAGGTTCATAGGTTTTAACTGTGATTTAAAACTGGCTAGGGATAGTCGATTTACTAAATGTCTATATATGTCTAACAATTGACATTTAATTGAGAAATTAGATGTTTAAAATCAAGTAACCTGAGAGGGACTTTGTTACACATCTAGAATTAACGTTTCATACCATTAGAATCATCAAATTAAACTTCTCCTAAGCATGTTCGACCCCTTTAATCTAAGCCTTTCTCTCAAATTTGGCATATTCATTTTTGCAATTTTTCATTGTTCGCCTTTCAGAATATGTTTCCGAATTCTTTTTCTTCTGAATTTTTTTACTACAAATTCTCTGCTTGTTAGTGGTTGATAGGTTTCCATTTCAAATTGACCGGAATTCTCTATCCTGAATAATGATTTTTTTTCTAGTTTCCGCAACGTTCTAAATTTTCTACACGTCTTCTCTGTGTTGTTTTCATAATAACTGTATATTCTAAGATCCATTTGTGCTGAAATTTTAACTGTATGTTACTTGCTGTGTTAGTGACCTATAGGATTTTGTTTCATGTCAATCGGAGTTTTCTAGGCTGAGTTACAATTTTTTTTTATGTCAATCGGAGTTTTCCAGGTTGAGTTACAATTTTTCAAAGGTTATGTAACATTCTAAAATCTCTGCGCGTTTACACTATTTTATTTTCGCAATAACTTGAGATTTTGATAACACATTGTGCTGAATTTTATTATACATTTTATCTGATCTACCAGAGATCTGTAGAATTTTCTTTTGGGATAATCCGAGCTCTATAGATTAAGTTATGAATTTTTGAACCTTCTGCTACTGTTTGAAAATTCTGCATGTTCATTTTCTATTTGTTTTAGCGATAACTTTTTAGTATGATATCCAAATGATCTGAATTTTGGGTGCAAGTTCTAGAATTTGTTCTTAATAGCTTGGAGTTAATTGTGTGTCATTTTGATATCTACGCAAAAAGTTGCTATCATTTTACTATCGTTCTTTTATTTCATTATGCATTCCTGGTTTAGAAACTCAACAAATAAATTTTCTTATTTTATTTCCTTTAAAAAATAGAACCTAACAAAACTTTGAACACACCTAAACAGTTTAGTCCCACACATTCTAGTCCTTCAGGAGAACGACATCGATTCTCTTTATTAATATTGAGAGTTGACCCTGCGAAGCAACAGACGCCGAGGCGTGGCTGAACGAAACGTCGACGACGCGGACTAGGCGTTGGGGCTGCGACAGCTGCACTTGCGAGGTTGGAATGTGCAAGATGGGCACGTAGGATGAGGCTGCGATGGAATCGGGCGTACAATTGCGACCCCTGTGACTGAGGCGAGGAGGTTTGCAGTGGCGGAACTCAAAGTTGGTAGCGACGAGAACAAGGGCGGCGGTGGCTGTTGGGGGTTGAAGGAGGCTAGGGTTTTGGTGGGTTAGAGGTTGAAGATGAAGAAAAGAAACGGTTTTTTCTTTTCCCTTTTAGATTTTTTTTCCTTTTCTTTATTATTTTATTATTAAATCTTTTTAAACTTTAAATGTGTTATAAAATTTCTAGCCCATTTCTTTAAACTCTTAAATGAAATTTCTCTTTTTCTTTAAATGCTTCTAAAAGAAAACTCTTTTTTTTTAAACTCTTTTTTTTTTCTTTTTAATTAAAAACCAAAATACAATCTCTTTATTCTTATTTCTTTTCTTTTTTTTTTTCTTTATTATTTCAACCAAACCAATTACCACAAATGCCCCAAGGGTTTCCTGAAATCACTAAATTACTCAATATCAATCAATATTTGCAAAATGGTCACGAGAAGTAAAATGATCAAAATACCCCTAAGGTCAAAACTAACCAATACCTACACCGAAAATCCCAGAAAAGAATAACTGTCCCTGGGGGGTTTCTCTGAATTTGCAGGGCGTTACATCCTCGGCTCGTGATATACAACTAAGTGTCATCACACTTTTATAAACCAAAATGGTCTCAAACCTTATTATATTCATGAGCAAATAATAAACATCAATAAACTTACAAAAAATAGGCTCTTAGCTAGCTACTTACTGATTTGAACTTTGGAAAGACACAATCAACACAACATATGCTAAACTCATAATCTTGAAAATTTCTTCTCGAAAGAACAACAACCACAATTCAAACTTTAGTTTCTTATGCTTTCTTCAAGGATACAACACAAATAATTTTTTGGAAGTAAGGTCAATGAGCAAAGATATAACTCACGTCTCAACTTCAAACAAGACCAAATAAAATTCAATTATTCATGGCACACTTATTTAAAACTGTATTTTGAGGAGTTCTCCAAAGTACCCATGTAAAACATAGGTAAAATCACCATGAAACATTAAAACCCAAGCTCCAACAACACCTGTTGGAGTTTCGGACCTATAAAGAAAAAAAAAAAAAGTTGTTTGATTAAAATTATACTTGAATTAATTTTTAATAAAAAAAACTTCCCAAAAATATCTATGTGTTGTCAATGTTGAAAAACTTACCAATACACCAAAAATAGGATGAGACTCTAGAAACTGAATGCGAATAACAAACAAAATTAAACACAAAATTCTCTCTTCAAGCAATTCACTTTATTTCACAATCTTGTAATCCTTCTCTTACATAATTTTTCTCTTTTTTTTTCACCCTTACTCTCTACAATTAGCACTCTATTTATAGCCTATTACAAACTTGGTCTTCAAGGCTATTTCTATAACTATTTCTTACAGAAAACGTTTCCCACTAATTTGCTCAATTAAGGATCCACTAATTCCTTAATTAGCTCCTCGATTAAAACACCTATTAATTTCTTAATTGTCTACCAACTAATTCATCAATTAACAATTAAACATATTAATAAATTTGCATTAAAGTTTATTCCAACTGAGACAAAAATAAGGTAAAGAGAAATATGATTGAAAAAGAAACATGAAAAGAAGAGAGTGGAGAAGAGGGCAAAGATAATGAAGATGAAATAGTGAGACTGAGTTGAGGTTTTTTCTTTTACTATATACACACTCGATACAATTCGATTTTCCTATTGATTTTTCCATTAAAAAAAATTGATCTAAATGAGTACATTCAGTTTTCTAAAATATCAAACTGATATATCCAATATTATTCTAAAAAAGTGAACTGATTCATTGGATCAGTTTGGTTTGATTGGCTTTGGGTTTTTTTTTTCACCTTTAGGTACGTTCGTTGAAGTGGGTTCCATGATACGTTACCTATTGTAATTTGGTCAAATCTATTCAACTATGCACCATGTAGTGGCTTAGTGGTCAAGATAACCTTAAAAAATTAAAAGGTGATGAGTTCAATTTCATCTGCTATTTATGAATTAATTACTTAACAACACTTAAAGTGCGTGCAAATTAGTATGGACAATCACGAATAAAAATAAAGTTGCAATCTATTAATTTTTTTTACAACAGTGTTGTTAATAATGGGGAGATTTACACCTTCCCTAATCTTAGATATCTATCTATCTCTTTTTTTTTTTTCTTTTTTTTTTTTTTTTTTTGAAATGGAAGATATCTATCTTTCTTTGTTTGTTGAATTCAACATTTATCTTTCTACTTTCAATGCAGTCGCATTAAAAATATGGATATAGTTAGTTAAAAAATTAGGAAGGATAAACATAATTTCTTGATATGGAAAATAAAAAGTGGTAAAATAATACATTAAAACGGGGAGATGACTGAAGAGAAGGTGACGTATATATTTTTATTTTTTAAATTATAAAAATAATACATTAACCAATTGGGTGAGGAAAGAGTTCTTAATGACAGCATGGCAGGGTGAAAAAGTCAAAGACGTAATAATGACCTATCATTCACCGTCTTATCCCAATGAAACGTCACCGTTTGGCCAGTCTATGCAATTTGCAGTTTTGCAATTAATTGAATCCCCTCCGAATGCAACTGCCAACTGCAAAGATTTTTCCGCCAAAGTTTTTTATTATGATTTTTAAAAAAAGTGAAGGCGTTTTTTCTATTTTTATAAAAATGAATCCCCTCAAATACAGTAGTACATGTGTTAGAGTTAAAGATGATTGGTTGAATCAATTTAAATGGTTAAGTTTATGAATGCTTAAATTCTTCCAATTCTATAGTTATATTTACTTAATCTACATATTTTCAAGTGTAATCAACAAAGATAACTACTAATTTTAATGTTAATAAAAGAAATAATTCAACCATATCAAATGTGTGTTTAGGAATAGAGAAATGATAATGATTATAGAGGAATGAGAAATAAAGGGAGAATAAGTAATAGAATGATTATAAGAAGAATGATTATTTGTTTTGAAATAAAAAGAATGATTATTTGTATTTGGGATCAAGGGAATGATTATGGAAAAAATAAAATAATTAGTATGATGAGAGTGAAAAATAGTGATGTGATGTATAAAAAATTATTGTAGAGATAATGAAAAGTAGGTAGGAAGAGAACAAAAAATGTATTTTTTGGAAAGCGTAATATGCCGAATGATTCTCAATCTCATTCTCCAATTATACGAACTAAAAAAAACTTTTAATTTCTATATATATTATAAAAAGATGCATTTTAAAGAACTTTAAAAAAAATTGGCTGATAAAAAGACATAATAATAATAAATAAATAAAATAATTATAAGAATATATAATTATTATAGTTAAAAAATTAATAATAAGTTTGGGTCAATTTGAGTCATTCCAAATTAATTTTACGTTAGTCTATAACAAATTCAATTCATATAATTTTATTTATTTGAATTCAATTTAATCATAATAAATTAATAACTCAATTCAATTTAGGATAGAATGTATTGATCATATTTTCGAGCCTCAATTTTAAGTTCACTTTTTTCTATCTTATCTTTTTGGGAATTCAAACCTTTTTTTTTCCTATTTGTTTGATTTGACAAATTCTTAAACTTTTAATTTAATTATGTATTTAATAAATTTTAAAATCCTAATTTTGTCTACTATATATATATCTAGCCTATTTTTGAATGAGTCGTGGCGCGATGATTTTATTGTTAGGTTTGATTCTAAAAATCGATATTTGTCTTCCTCTGATATGTACTAGATATATATATAACCTATTTTCAAAATATGTATATAAAACTTTCTTTTATAACACATATATCTAACCTATTAAACATTATGAATGGAGTGGAAACAGAATTAGGAGACCAATAATAGCATATTACTAATTTGATAAAAGATCTAATAATTAAAAAATTATAGATGGTCCAAATCTTTTACTAAAAAGAGATATTGAATTAAAAAACACACAGCAAAATTATAAGTCTTAAAATTTTATTAGACATGCCAACAAGAACAGTAATTGAGTGACAGCTCAATTTACAACTAACCTAATACAATTAACAAGATTTACTTTAGCTCATTTTCTGATATGTAATATTTTTTTGAAAAATGAAAATTTACTCTCTAGTATATATATAGGCAAATTTTAGCAAATGTGTACATGAGTAATAACAAGAAATGAATAATCTACATAATTCTCAAAATGTTAAACCCATTTAATAGTATCCTATGAACTAAGCTCAGCTATGAGCTGATATGATTCATAATTTGATTATATAAGAAATCATGGAATCGATTTCAACTTTAGAAATTATTGAATTAAAAAAAAAAAACATTTAATAACAATTCTATTTTTGTGTTTTGTTTTTGTTGTCTGAGAAATTTTGGTCAGTCATCGCCATGTCATTATCCCAAATTTATTTGCGAAATTAAATTAAATTTTGAGACAATATTTCTCAAAATTGATTTGAACTAAAAGTTGGTTTATCTCGAATTTGAATAAAAATTAAACCAGACTAAAGTTCGTTTAGTGAACCGAACCAAAAAGTCCAAATCCAAAAGACTAAGCCCAAGGCTCAAGCCCATGGTCCATAAAAGCTCTATAAATGGAGGAGCTCTCCTTCATTTGAAAATGGTTAGAAATTTGAAGCTCTAGAGAGAATTCAACCAAACTGAAGGCTCTCCAAATTTCCAAGG
Source organism: Sechiopsis laciniata (assembly GCA_037833695.1). Lineage (NCBI taxonomy): Eukaryota > Viridiplantae > Streptophyta > Magnoliopsida > Cucurbitales > Cucurbitaceae > Sechiopsis > Sechiopsis laciniata. The sequence goes on along the minus strand of JBBMKA010020494.1, from coordinate 22,692 downwards.
ATCAAACAGCCTTTGAAGTCCAAAACCACTTCCAAAGTCAAGTGATTCCACAAACAAGCGACCAAATACGAAGAACGCGCATCCTGTTCTTCAAATCAAGAACATACATTCAGAGAGAACGAATTAAAGGATCAAGCATAGAGTTCGAACCACTTTTGCACAAAATCATCTTAAAACACAAGTTCAATGCCACGAATCAAAATTTCTCCAGAAATCTCATGTGAACAAATTGGCACGCCCAGTGGAACCTCTCTACATCTCATCTCAATCTCTCACATAAATCAAGCAACCATGTATGGAAAAGCCACATTAAAGACCGTTGCTCCAGAAGGCTCAATCACAAGAAGAAACACTACATCGAAGGTGCCTACTCTAAGAATCTACACTGACCGGTCACGCCTGGTCGTTTCAAGTCCGTCGAGAGCAACGAATCTCAAGTAACACCTGATGCGATTGCGAACAGAATCACAAGACTGCTAGAGGGAACTTTTGATGAAATCATCATCAAAGATAACCCGTTGTTTGATCAAGTCACTCCTACCGTTAATCAACAAAAAAAAGACGTCAAATCCTGATGTGATGTCTGTTATGATGGCTAGTGAGGGAGGCGATGACCGAATGGCAGAGATCGAAAGAAAGCTCGAACAAATGATGAGAACAATTGAAGAAAGGGACTTAGAGATCGCTTACCTAAACAATCAGATGCAGAATCGGGAGATGGCCGAATCAAGCCAGAGCCCCCATGAGCGAGTTAATGATAAGGGAAGGAACACTCTCTTGGAAGGACAACCACAGCCACACTCAACCTCGGCTGCTTCCTTGTAAGTCCAACAACTGCACCATATGATCGAAAACACTATTAGAGCTCAAGGTGGTGGGCCAGTGCAAAGTTCTTTTTGTACTCCAAGCTTTACACAAAGAGAATAGACAGCTTAAGAATGCTTGCAGAGTACCAACCACCTAAGTTCCAGTAGTTTGATGGAAAAGGCAACCCCAAGCAGCATGTTGCTTATTTTGAAGAGACTTGTAAAATCGCTGGCACTCAAAGAGACCTTCTTGTTAGACAGTTCGTTCGAACGTTAAAAGGGAATGCGTTCAACTGTATACTGACCTTGAAGCTGAAACGATAGACAATTAGAGAGAGAGTTCCTTAATCGGTTCTATAGCACAAGACGGACTGTCAGCATGATAGAACTGACAAATGCGAAGCAGCGAAAGGGCGAGCCCGTCGTCGACTATATTAACCACTGGTGAACGCTAAGTCTTGACTGCAGAGACCGCCTCACTGAAATGTCCGCAATTGATATCTGTATCCAGGGGATGCATTGGGGATTTCTATATATCTTAAAGGGGATCAAGCCTCGCACTTTTGAAGAGCTAGCCACTGGGGCTCATGATATGGAGTTGACCATCGATGCAAATGGAAATAAAGATTCACTAGTCCTAGAAAAGCACAAAGAAAAGAAGGATTTCAAGGCCACCAAAAAAGCTGTAAAAAGTGTGGCAAAAGAATCAATGACGGTTAGCAACTTTCCTAAAAAAGAAATGAAGCAAAACTCAAGAAGAAACTCATTGTAGATCAAAGACGTCGTAGGAGAGACAGGAAAAAGTCTATCCATTTTCGGACTCTAACGTTGCCGATATGTTAGAGTAACTGCTAAAAATAAAACTCATCCAATTGCCCGGATGCAAGCGTCTTAAGGAGTTAGGCAAGGTAAATGATCATAACTACTGTAAGTATCATCACGTCGTCAACCATCCCATAGAGAAGTGTTTCGTTCTAAAAGAGTTGATTTTGAGGTTGGCTAGAGAAAAGAAAATTGAGCTGGACCTTGAGGAAGTAGCTCAAGCTAATCATGCCACTGTGGTTCCTCAACCCAAAGCACAACCACCCAAGAGTACAACACCACGTTGGTCTCAATGCTTGATTCAATTCGGCTCCTTTGAGCCTGTTGTTGTTCGATTTTAGGAGAGATCCTCGGACCGTAACCTTCAAAGAGAAAATCTTCAACAAGCTTAGATCCAAGGAATATGTATTTCAGAGCAAACAGTAGATGAGAATGAAGGTTGGACCATTGTATCCTCCCGTAGAAAACAAAAGCAGACTTATGTTAAAAAAGAATCACGCCTATTTAAAGAGCCAAAGAGGAAGAGATTGTCAAAGAAACGTGGCAAAAGAACTGCAAGAAAATCTAAGCCAGTCATAGAGGAGTGCAAAGATTTCCTACAAGAGCATCATGCTATAACGTTGGTTGATTTCATTTAGAGGAATTTTTTGCGTGATGGAGAAGGCAAAGCGACGGACATTGCTACATTTCATGCGATTTGCACAAGTGATGACTCGAAGAGTTCTTCAAAAGCTATTATTGAGCCTAAAGGTACATCCTTCTTAAATATAGATGATTTTTTATCACTCTCTCAAACGGACAAAAATTCTCTGATCGAGGCGTTGTTACATTCCAGTAGCGAGGACCCCAAAATACCTGCAGCACACACACACAGTTCGGCATGCATGTCCATAAGCTTCACAGACAAGGATCTATTGTTGGGATCAAAGACTCACAATCGTCCTTTGTATGTTTTGGGCTATATACGAGAGTAAAGAGTTGGACGAATTCTTATTGATAATGGTTCAGCTGTCAACATAATGCCAAAGGTAATGTTGAAGCAACTAGGAATCTGGAAGAGCTCTCTGACAGCAAGTTATTAATCCAAGGCTTCAATCAAGGCAGAAAGCGGGCGAATGGCATGATACGGCTTGAAGTTATCATTGGTGAGCTGAGTTAAGATGCTTTATTCCATGTTATAGATTGCAAAACGACATATCGATTGCTATTGGGACGACCCTGGATTCATGAAAACTGAGTTGTCACTTCCTCGTTGCATCAATGCTTTAAATTTTATCAAGACGGTGTCAAGAAAGTAGATGCTGACACAAATCCGTTCTTAGAGGCCGAGTCTCATTTCGCAGACACAAAGTTTTAATGAAGAATGAGTGCGTGGGAAAAAAAGTAGCAGAAGAGATCACTTCGGTAAAAAACAATGATAAAGCTAAGTTAGAGCTAGAGGCCAACATAAAAAAGAAAAGTGTAGAGAGAGAAGACAAGTCGTACCTTGTAAAGACGAGAAATCTCCAACTCCACCCATTTACGCTATGTCCCTTTGTCCCGACGGAAAAGGGTGAAACACCTTTCGCTGACTGTTTTAAAAATTTAAAGGTAGGTGATATCGAAGTATTAAAGGAAAGTTTCACCACTCCTTTGAGAAAGATGAAAAAGCAATGGAGTCAGAGGAACGAAGGTGATAAGAAGAATGTGACTTTGCCTAAGAAATGGACAAAAGATGGGTTTGACCCCAATGCATACAAACTTCTAGCTAATGTGGGATATGACTTCATGACTCATATTGAGTTCAAATGCCTAAGTATATTTGATGACCAAGCCGAGCTTTCTTTGATGCAAAAGAAACTGTTGAAGAAAGGTTGCGCTCTATCAACGTCAAGAAAAGGACTTGGATATAAATCACTTGAACCAGTTCGCATAACAAGAAGAAAAAAGGTAAAGGTGGAAAATGCCAACCACATAACAATTGAAGAGGTTGAAGAATCAAAAGAAGAGAAGAATATCGGTCATAGGGTACCCACCGTTAAACGCATCGGACCATTAGCTTCTCGCATTTCAGCGCTTCAAAGGTTAGGTAGTCAAAAGAAACGTCTACTACTGCCAATAAATGCATTCATCCATCTTTGAAAGATTGAGTAAAGCCATAGATGGAGTAAGAACATCTTCAACTTTGGATGGAACACGAGTATTTTTCTTTCAAAGGTTAAGGAGATCACGAATAAAGAGAAAGGAAGATACAAGCTCAACTATAGATATGTCCCGACTATTAGTCTTTCAAAGATTAAGCGTAGTCACGAAAAAAGATCAAGGACATCCCAAGTCTGTGTTTGACCGAATCTCTCATGAAAGTTTAGAGATAACTATCAAAGACAAGTTGCTGAGTAAAATAAAAAGCAATAAAGATATCTGTAGCGTTGTTTCGTCTCGTATGAAAAGGAAAATGTTTGTTACGGTTGAAACTAAAGATTCATTAAGAGTAAAACGACGTGATGTTATTTTCATTAACCCGCAAAAAGAAGATATAGAGTCAGACGGAAGTGAGTATTCATGTCATCACATTACCATTATGGAAGAGATAGAAGCTAAGGTGGGTGAAGAAGATGTTGATAAAGCACCACTTCCATTAGAATATGGCAGTCAATCGACGGTAGATGAGCTTAAAAAATTCAATCTTGGCATGAAGGAGGAGCTGCGCCCAACTTTCATAAGCACGTTGCTTACGTCCAAGGAAGAGTCCAAGTATCTGAGTCTACTTACTACATATAAGGACATCTTTGCTTGGTCATACAAGGAAGTGCCAGGACTTGATCCAAAAGTCGCAGTCCATCACCTAGCTGTTAAATCTGAATCTCGACCAATCAAACAAACTCAGTGACGATTTAGACCAGAGCTTATCCCGCAAATAGAGATTGAAGTGAATAAGTTGATTGAAGTTGGGTTCATCCGCGAGGTAAAATATCCAACATGGATTGCCAACATTGTTCTAGTAAGGAAGAAGAACGGGCAACTTTGCGTCTGTGTAGACTTTCGTAACCTCAATACAGCATGTCCGAAAGATGATTTCCCATTATCCATAACTAAAATCATGGTTGATGCCACTACGGGACATGAAGCTTTGCCTTTCAGAGACGGTTCATCAGGTTGTAATCAGATAAGGATGGATCTTGAAGAGGAAGAAATGACAACCTTTAGAACTCCGAAGGGAATATACTGTTATAAGGTTATGCCGTTTGGATTGAAGAATGTTGGTGCAACCTATCAATGACCAATGCAGAAGATTTTTTATGATATGCTACACAAACGTGTCGAATGCTATGTTGACGATCTCGTGGTTAAATTTGTAAAGTGACAAGATCACCTAGAAGAGCTTAAGGTAGTTTTCTATCGACTAAGAAAATATCAACTAAAAATGAATCCTCTCAAATGTGCATTTAGAGTAACTTTGGGAAAATTTCTAGGTTTCATCGTAAGACATCGAAGAATTGAGATAGATCAGTCCAAGATCGATGTGATACAAAAGATGCAACAGCCAAAGAATTTGCACGAGCTTAGAAGTCTTCAAGGGCGCCTAGCTTATATCAGAAGATTCATTTCTAACCTAGCTGGTAGATGCTATTCTTTTCAAAGATTGATGAGGAAAGGAGAAAATTTTGAGTGGGATGAGGCATGTCAAAATGCCTTCGAAAGCATAAAGAAATATTTTCTTAACCCTCCTGTCTTTGGCGCCCCTATAGCTGGAAAACCATTGCTTTTGTACATCATCGCGCATGAACGATCATTGGGGACACTATTTACGCAGAAAGGAGAAGGTGGAAAAGAACGAGCACTTTACTGCTTAAGTCGAACTTTTACAGGAGCAGAACTAAACTACTCTCCCATTAAAAAGATGTGTTTGACTTTTTTTTTCTCCATCGATAAGTTGAGGCATTACATGCAGGCTTTCATCGTACATCTAGTTGCAAAACCCAATCAAATATATTTTTTCTTGACCGATAATTTCAGGATGCTTGGCTAAATGGAAAATTCTTCTACAATAATATGACATTGTTTACGTCCCGTAAAAAGCTATGCAAGGACAAGCATTGGCAGATTTCTTAGTAGGCAATCTTGTTCCCTCAGACTGGACGTTGTGTGAAGACTTTCCTGATGAAGAAGTAATTATTGTTGAAGTTACAAACCTGTAGACCATGTATTTTGATGGTGCAGCATGATAGCGCTAAATAATAGCACTATTTAAGCCTCTAAAACTGCACATTATACGAAAAATGGCAAGTATGCGAACAACATAAGAAGGAAATTAAGCGCAAACATTCGTATTATCTGGACATGCATGCCAAAACCATCGCATGACGAAATCAGTGCTAAATAAGATCTTTAAGATGAAAAATGCGCATATAAACGTGGAAACTATCTAATTAAGCATAAATCTGCTGACGTGTCTTATATTCGCAGAAGATTGTTGCAAGGACTAAACGGATGAGTCATCAGAACAGAAAAGGAAAAAGATAATTAGCAATCAAATCACAAAATCAAGAGAACCAAGATGGAAATAATCAGCAAGGAGAATATTCCAAAAGAACGGCATAAAGGTTGGGCGTGGTCAACAAGAAACCTAAGACGTTATAAATAAAAGTTGAATAGAAGAAGAAGGTGTGTCAATTCAGAGAGGAAGCTGCCATTGATGAGCGTTCGAGACTTCAGGGTTTCTGTGGAAATCCCGACGGCCTCTTTTCATTTTTAAACCTTGAAGAATTGAGTACCAATGCGGTGTCATAGACGAAGACGCCATTCGCGACAATGACGATGGACTGTGTTACTCCATAGATATTGTAGTAGTTTGTCATTTCATTTGCATCTCATACTCTATTTTATTACTTTAATCATAGTTGTTTTCTTTCTTGAAAATTAATCTACAAGTTCTTTGTTTTAGAATTGATCTCCTGTAACTTTTTATGCTTGATTAAGGTTTAAGAACGTGAGGATGCTAAGTAGTATGGCTATTAAATTAAAGATCAAGTTAAAAGGGAAAAAGAGTAAGACAGGCGGTTGATTTAACTATCTCGAGTCGATTGACCATCCACTCGAGAGTGCTTGGCATTGATCTTGAGAAAGGAGATGCTAAGGGCTTAACCTCACCGTAATCACTGGGTAATGCTTAGATTTAAGTACTTTTTAGAAGGGAGTTAGGAATAACCATCTCACTAGCTACATATGCACGACTTAGGTTTAAAAGTAAACCTACGAGATTTTGTACCAGCAGGTTGCAGTCAAGTACTCCTCAAGGGGACTTGAAGTTTAATCTAGTATTTACTAATTTTCTCATGACAACTTAGCTTGCTTTGAATTAATCTTTACTACGATCCTTCCTGCATTAGTCATTCAGATAAACTTAAGAAACGTATTTAATTTGGAATTAGGCTGAACATAATTGTGGGTGATCGATTTTATAATGTTGTAATTAAATTAAGTGTGCATTGGCTCGCTACCTACGTATGCGTGCCTCCAGCTTACTCAGAAGAGGAACCTGGCGGAAGACCCAGCAGGTTACATTTAGTATGGCGTGAAGATTCTTCGTACCATTCAACGAGAGTTAAAGTTTAACCCCGTTAGCGCGTGCAAAGATTTGGGCCTATTTATGTGGAACTACAGTCGAAGCTTTGTTCCGCATCCATGAATGCGGAAGCATTTATACATATGGGTAGCACGATTTCTATATCACCAAGAACACATCTATGCTTTTCATAATTTCTAATTAAATTAAGCAGCTTTAGTTTTGCATTAACATCAGTATGAGCATCAGCATTAGCACTTTATTTATTTAATACTTAATCAACATCAACCCTGTTAAAACCCATTCTTGTTATTTACATTTTCGACCTTTAATCTATATCATTGCACTTCAAATTCTCTGTGGGATCGATAAATTTACATACTTATTACTTGCTGCAATTTCTGACCGCGTATACTTGCGCGTAAGTGATTCCGAGTTACACTTAGCATAAGTTGACTTTGAATTAATTACTGTACAACATATTAGCACCGGAATCGCAAACCATCAAAGCACGAAGAAGTGGAGCAGGTGCATGCGTTGTCTTTATCTCACCCGAAAAGCATATGTTGTCTTACAGCTTCACGCTCGGAGAACTATGCTCAAATAATGTTGCAAAGTATTGGGCCTTGATAATCGGTCTTCAAATGACTATCGATATCGGCGTAAAGTATATTGAGATATTTGGTGATTCAAAATTAGTGCTAACCCAAGTTCTACTCTAATATGATACAAAGCATGAAAACCTGAAGTCGTACTCTACATATACTAGAAAGTTATTGGAGAAGTTTGATAGCTTCATCATAGAGCATGTTTCGAGGTCGGGAAATAATAGGGTCGATGCATTGGCTAATTTGGCTACTGCGCTGACAATCTCTGATGAGGAAAATATGAGCATTACACTCTGTCAGAAATGGGTCATACCATTGATCTAAATTGCATTCTGAGTGCTAATATAATCTTACAGTAATCAACTCAGAGAAAACTTAAAGCTGAGTATGACTCAGAATCACTTACGCGCAATTATACGCGGTCAAAACTGCAGCAATTAATAAATATATATTTTATCGATCTCACAGAGATTGATGTCTAGAAGTAATATTGCTAAAACGAGAGTTATGCTGAAAAGTAAATAAATAGGTTGTAAAAGTGTGGTTGATTTTGGTTTTGAATGAGGAAATAAAAATATGCAAATGCTTGACAGAAATAAATATGAATGCAATGACTAAACATAAATAAATAGTTATAGAAGATGTTAAAAATGCGGGACTAGTTATTAAGTTTCTCGCTTCCCTCAACTAAGAAGTGCTTCCGCACTTAGTGATTTATGAAAGGACAGCTTCCGCTGAAAACTCCATAGTAAAATGGGGCAACGCAAGCAATAGTGAGGTTATTCCTAACTTTCTAAATGATGAAAAGACTTGCATTCAACCTACAGTAGCATACTGGATCTCCATGTGATTCCTCTTTTCGACTCACCACAAGTCATATACGTGGATAGCAAAGCGACGCATATACATATAAAAAAATAAACGCACCAGTGTAAAACTCTTTAACCTACACTCCTAAGCATGATTCTATTCGTGAGAATTCATTCAAAACTCTTATAATGCAACATAACAATGAACACACAGTAAGAAGTTTAAATCAGCAGATTTTATTATGACTACTAAATGTTATCATTATATCTACTCCTGAGAAAAATAGTAAAATGGAATTGGCACAGCTGTGAAGTGTGCAGTCCCCTTGTCATCGGCTCCTACAGTCACCACTAGTTGCTTCTCGCATGAATCAGATTCTAACCATCTGACTTAGTTCATCTTCACTTAGATTGGCTTCTGGACATCCGACTAGCTCACCGAACTTCGACTTTCTTTTTACAATTTATAGAGTTGATTTATTTAGTTGGCAAGCCTAGGTGAGTTGAAAAATCTTTATTAATGCAAGATTTCTTGATTTTCGCTAGAATTTATTTGACTGACACCACTTTAATTGCTTGATTGATTCTCTGTTAATTCTGTGTTAGTGTGATTCTCGAGCACGACTGCCTTGTGAATGCATGATTCTTCTATGTGCATTGCCGTTTGCATTGTTTCGTTCCTCCAGCATCAGTGTTTAGCATTTCCTACATTTAATAGTTTTTAGCGCGAAATTGTATAATATTTGTATCTAATTCGCATATTGCGCTGATGGTGCTATTTTCTATCCACATACTGATTTCTACACTTTTATTCGTAAAATGCTCCTAATAGCTCGAAAAAAAATTCTGATCCGTTAATAAAATGATTAATAAATAAGCATAAATAATGACCTATTTGAGAGTTATCAACCACCAACCGATAATGAATATCATGGGACTAATGTAGTATTTATCTATGTGATTGAAGAAGAAGACTGGCGTCAACCGATCATTGACTACCTTCAGCATGGGAAACTCTCTAAAGTGCATCGGTGTAAGGCAGACGTACGAAGAAGATCTGCTCGATTTGTCCATTACAAAGAGAATTTTTATCGCTGCTCCTATGAAGGACTTCTTCTTTGATATCTGGGAAAACATGAGTCCAATACAACACTAGAGGAGGCACACTCAGGCATTTGTGGTGCTCATCAGTCTGGTCAAAAGCTTCATTTTCAGCTAAAAAGGATGGGTTATTATTGACCTACCATGGTCTGAGATTCAATGGAGTACGCAAAGAAATGTGAAGCTTGTCAAGTCCATGTTAATTTTATACACCAACTGATGGAGCCTTTTCATCAAACCATTGCTTCATGGACATTTGAAGCTTGGGAACTCGATTTTGTAGGTCCTATAACTCCAAAGTTATTGACAGGTCACTCTTACATTTTGGCTGCGACTGACTACTTTTCAAGGTGGGCTGAAGCGATCCCTTTGCGAGAAGCGAAGAAAGAAAATGCTGTAAATTTCATCCGAACACATATAATCTATCATTATGGCATTGCCCATAGCATTGTAACATATAATGGAAAACAATTATCCAATAGCTTGATAGATAAGTTATGTGAAAAGTTCCATTCAAACAATACAAGTTGTCCATATATAATGCAACATCAAATGGCATGGCCGAGGCGTTTAACAAGACTCTGTGCAATCTATTGAAGAAGATAGTCTCCAAGGTAAAGAGGGATTGGCAGGAAATAATTGGTGAAGCATTGTGGGCTTATCGAAGTCGCACACCTACTGGAGTCACACCATATTCTTTAGTCTATGGAGTAGAAGTCGCACTCCCATTGCAAAGAGAAAGCCCATCACTTCGAATGACCGTGCAAGAAAGGTTGCAGTGGAAGAAAATGAAACACTCTGCCTTCAAGAGTTAGAAGCATTGGATGAAAGAAGGCTCGAAGCTTAGCAAGCATTATAGTGTTACCAAGCACGAATGGTTAAAGCTTTTGAAAAATATATCGAGGCTCGTTTGTTTCAAGTTGGAGGCCTTGTGCTTGCCGTTAGAAGACCTATCATCACGATGCGAAATACAGGCAATAAGTTCACACCTAAATGGGATGGACCCTATGTTATCAAAGAAGTCTACACCAATGGAGCTTACAAGATTGTGGATAAAAATGGACTAAGAATAGGCCCGATCAACGAAAAGTTTCTTAAAAAGTTCTATGCTTAATGATGTAATACTCATTGGCGTATGAGTATAAACTATAAGCTACTCCTAGGCCGCATGAGTAAAAAAGGTGAACGACCCAAAAAAAAAAATCAAAATTAAACTACGTTATGACTTGATCCCTTCCTTATAAAAGGGTACGTAGGCAACTTAAAAAAAATTTTATGATCAGTCTCTTTAAAAAAAAAAATCTTTTATCCTAAAAAAAGTTTCTCTCGCGCCGAATTTCTAGATGGAAGTTAAAAAAATTGATACAAGTTGCTAAAGGAATTGAATAAGTGAAAAAAAAATGATAATGTCATTGCCCCGTCTTCAAGTTAAGACGTGGCTGTTTCTCCTTTAAGTTCTGACGTTGCTCATTGGTCTTCAAGTTCTAACATTGCTGCTCGTCTTCAAGTTTTGACATTGTTGTTCATCTTCAAGCTCTATCGTTGTTGCCTCGTTTTCATGCTCTAAACGTCGATGCATTGTCTTTAAGTTATGATGTTTTCATTTCATCCTCAATTTTTAATGTTGTCGCTCGCTGCTTCATCCTTAAGTTCTGGCGGATGATTCGTTTCCAAACATCAATGACATCCCTTCCTGGCTTCAGGTGAGAAATGGCTCGGTTTCTAGGGTCTCTTATAACATCGGGTTTCTTATCTCATATGGTGATTTATAGCATCTCTGTGAGATGAGAAGAATCTTTATAACAACTTCTCAATATCAAGCCTCTCTTATATGGGACGGTGACCACTGCTGTAGACATGCAAGAGTGACATCACTGTAGGGAAAATTGTGACCACTACTGCGTTGATGGCAGAAGTGACATTTATATCGTCCATGGGACATGACCTCTTATGACAACGACGAAACATGGCTTCGTGTTCTAGCAAATGGCATAATGACATAACTTCGTCTTCATGGATGGCATGACTTGGATGACATGACTTTATCTTCATGGATGTCATGGCTTGTATAATATGACTTTGTCGTCAAGGATGGCATGGCGGCATAACCTCGTCTTCATGGCGGCAGGAATCGGCGTGGCAGCACGTCGACAATAATCAGCGTGACGGCATGGCGGCAAGATTCAGCGTGGCAGCAAGATTTGGCTTGGCAGTAAGAATTGGCATGGCAGCATGACGGCATGACTGCAAGGAATTGGCATGGCAGCAAAAGTCAGCATAGCGGCATGGTAGCAAGAATAGGTGTGGCGACATGACGACAAGAATCTGCGTGGCAGCAAGAATAAGCATGGCGGCAAGAATTGGCATGGCGACAAGAATTGGCATGGCGACACGAATCGACGTGGCAACATAACAACAAGAATCAGCGTGGCAGCATGTTTCCAAGAAATAGTGTGGCGGTAAGAGATGGCATGAATGGCATGACTTCTTCGTCAAGGATGGAATGGCGGCATGACCTTGTCTTCATGGCGGCAAGAATTGGCGTGGCGGCATGTCGGCAAGAATCAGCGTGGCGGTAACATATCAGCATGGCAGCAAGAGTCAGCGTGGCGGCATGATGGTAAGAAAATGGCTTGACGGTAAGAAACGACATGGGCAAAAAATGGCGTGGCAGCATGACGACAAGAATCGGCATGGTAGCAAGATTCAGCATGGCAGCATGGTAGTAAGAATTACGACAACAAGGTATCGACATGGCAACAAGAGTCAGCATGGCGGCAAGAATAGGCGTTGCGACATGACAGTAAGAAAATGCCTTGGCAGCAAGAAACGGCATGGCGACAAGAATCGGCGTGGTGGCATGGAGGCAAGAATCGGTGTGGCGACATGACAGCAAGAATCAGCTTAGCGGCATGTCGGCAAAAATCAGAGTGACAGAATGTCGACAAGAAACGGCGTGATGGCATGGCTGCAAGAGATGGCATGAATGACATGACTTTGACTTCATGAATGGCATGACTTCGACTTCATGGATGGCATGAATGGCATGACTTAGACTTCGTCTTCAAAATTTGAAGGAGGATGGCTTTGTCTTCAAGTTTTGGATGGCATGACTTTGACTTCGTCTTCAAAATTTGAAGGATGTCATGGATGATATGAAATCAGGGACGAGATTGAATGGTTGCAAAAGCATGATCTACAAAAAAAAAAAAAAAAAAAAAAAAAAAAAAAAAAAAAGTGGTGGGACCCTTCTTAAAAAGAAAAAAAAAAAAAAAAAAGTGTGGCCCCTTTGTTCATCGTCACTTTGTTCATCACAAGCCTTGCTAAAAAAAATATTGATGCAGAATAGTGTTCATGGCTGGCAGTGGGGGTTTTTGTTTAAAAAAAGACTTGATTTTCAGTTTGCAGCTTTCCGCCTTGTAACAAAGTCATGTGTTCTATGGTGGTTGGCAACGAAGGGTTTTGAAAAAAATGAAAAAGAAGCTCGAGTAGTGGTGCACTTTATGCGACGGCGTCTCAGGCGAGCTTGAGTAATGATTCTGACGAACTCTGCGGCAGCTTTGCTTCAAGTATTTATAGGGCTTTTTGAAAGCAAGATATTTGATCTCCAATGATTTAATATTCATTTTCTCAATTTTAAATGACAAAATAAAATCTTGTTTATGGGATTTATTTGAGGTTAAAGAAAATCCAGATGTTGAAGTTATTTGAATTAACTTGAAAGGATTCCTCAAATATCGATTTTGAAACGAGATATTTGGTGGATATTTTTTATCCGTATGAGATCATAAAATATATATTAGATTTTTCAAGTTTATCGGTTAATTGAAAGATAGCAGCGAGTAATTGGAATTGGAATTGAAGTAAAATCTATTTTTAAAAAAAGTTGGCAAATACTTTTTGGAAGAATTATATAATACACATATATATTATGGGCCACATTTTTTGGAAAAAAAAACGGAAAAAAAAGTGGTGTTGACTTCAAAAGTCATACCATTAAGATTCATTTCAAGTTAGAAGTTAATCCAAAAATCTTATTAAAATGAATTCAAATTTAAGGTTCAATCAAGTGGAGTCAAAGAGATTTAACAATCTCAAATTCTAATGGATTCATACTTGGTCCAATTTTTTTAAACCAAATCAAAGTCTCATGTTTATACACGACAAGTTCATCATTGGTTCAACTTCTAGAATTTTAAGTTGGACAACTTGGAGTTTCAAATTTGGATGAAGCTATTGTCGAATCAAAATCATGGGGGTAACCAAATTTTTTTCAAGTCAATAAATTTTGGGTGTAACTCAAGTCTTACCCCAATTTAATTTGATAAAATTATTTCTATCAAAATTATAAAATTTAAATTTTATCCAGGGTATAGGTATGATTTAAATTTTACCCATTCAAATACAAAGTTGGGTCGAAATTTTGAAGAAATTAAGTAGTGCATAAATTCTACTAAAATTTAAATTTTTCCATGCCGAATAAAGAAAATCATAAGTTTGACCGAATTTTAAAATTTGATTGATTGGCATGGAGAAAATGCGTCAAGAAAAACTGTCGGAATTATAACTTAAATTCGTACATTCTCGATTAAATTGACGTTTCGTAGAGTCCAAGTTAAAAGGCAAAAGGCAAGTTTATGTTTCGACTCAAGATTATATTTTTAGAGATTTATCCACACATGTTCGTGCATAAACCTCGAAAAGGAGGCATTTGTTGACTGAGAAATTTTGGCCAGTCATAGATCGCCACGTCATTATCCCAAATTTAATGGTGAAATTAAATTAAATTTTGAGACAATATTTCTCAAAATTGATTTGGACCGAAAGTTGGTTTATCTAGAATTAAGGTCAAAATTAAACTAGACCAAAGTTCATTTAGTGAACCAAATCAAAAAGTCCAAATCCAAAAGACTAAGCCCAAGGGCCAAGCCCATCAAGGCCCAAGCCCATGGTCCATAAGAGCTCTATAAATAGAGAAGCTCTCCTTCATTTGAAAGGGATCAGAAATTTGAAGCTCTAGAGATAATTCAACCAAACTGAAGACTCTCCAAATTTCCAAAGATCAAACAGCCTTTGATGTCCAAAACCACTTCCAAAGTCAATTGATTCTACAAACAAACGACCACTTCCAAAGTCAAGTGATTCCATAAACAAACGATCAAATACAAAGAACGCACATTCTGTTCTTCAAATCAAGAACATACATTTAGAGAATACGAATCAGAGGATCAAGCATAGAGATCGAACCACTTTCGCACAAAATCATTTCAAAACACAAGTTCAACTCCACGAATCAAAATTTCTCCAAAACTCTCGTGTGAACAGTGTCTAAAATTAAATTTGTTTTATATGTTCTATCTTAAACATTTTAATTTTATAAAGAAATTAAAAACAATAATATATTTTTTAAACTTATCTACAATTTTGAAAATGCTTTTGAAAAGTAGATAAAAAAGAAATCTTTATAAACTTAAGCAAAAATACATTACAAGTTTAATGATAATATTGGTAGTAAATACATACGTACGTAACTGCAAAAATATAAACATGTGAGGAATGCTAAAATTAATCTCAGGTAAATAACCAAAATTTGAACATAAAAAATGCTAAACCTACAAAAGCTGCATTGGCAAGCAGAAGCATGATGCTTAGTTACAGAAAAATCTACTCATAATGTACACATGTTGAAAAACTACATGTGAAAGGATTTTAAGATCTAAATTCGAAAAACAAAAACAATAAACACAAATAACAATCATGCAAGCTTTTCACTTCGGGATTGGAGAGACAATACACACAACAATTTTTCTAAAACACTTTCCTTTATTTCTCAATTAAACTTTCTCTATAACTCTCTACACAATTTTTCCTCTCTTCACACTCTTTTGCTCTACGATTGTCTCTACAATTCACAATGAAAAAACTCTCTATTTATAGCCTATTACAAACTTGATCTCCAAGTTCTTTCCATAAGTATTTCCCACTAATTGCTAAAACAATAAAATCTACTAATTCCTTAATTACTCTCCTAAATTGACAATCTATTAATTCCTTAATTGTCTACCCACTAATTCCTAAATTAATTATTCCATATTCCAAAAATACATTTAAGTTTATTCCAACAAGAATTATACAAGGATTGAATATACAAGCTATATATATTTCATAAAATTCCCAAACCCTGTAAATAGGATTCAAAGCAACCATACTGAAGCAGAATTGCAACATTGTCAATAAGACTTATTCTTCGAGTTGCAAGCACGCAACGTGTCGATAATTGGAATACAATGATATTGCACTTGATTGCATTGCGACTTGGTTCCTTCTTTGCTAATGTATATTGTTCTAGCACAAAGGTTTTGTCCACTAGGCTTCCCTAAGCTTCAATCATCTTCTTCAATTCTCCTCACATGCCATAGCTCTTGGGAACTGTTTTTTTTCTTAAGCACACACATCATCAAAACTGAGGTAACTGTCACCTGCAGGAAGAATAATTTGGATTCACATGTTAGGGTTAAACTTCAAACCTCATATTGATGATGTACACATAATCGAGTCAAATTTTAAAAAAACAATAATAAGTTTCAAGAATATATGAAATCGGAGATTATTTATCTTGGGAGAGAGCCGAAACTAAAAGAAATTGAAGTTGTAGAAATCCTACCGATAGAACTCTTTCAATAGTTGCCTCAAAGTTTTTTTTTTTAATTTTATTTGTTATTATTATCCATGGGTGTTTAGACAAGTTTACAGTACCTTAGACTATTTTTTAAGTGAACCGTTTGACCCCTATTATAATTGGTTGTCAAAGAAACGTATAACAAATATTTTTTAAAATAGGTGATCATCATGGATGGAATACATAACCTCTTAATTTGTAAAAATCCTTTAACCATCAAGCCAATTAATTTTAATTTTCTAAGATCTTCTTAACTATAAGGCACAACCAAGTTATAAGAAAGCACAAAGAAGTCCTTAGTCATGTTAAAGCTGATGATAAGCTGTTGGTAAAATGAAAAGAGTTCGTTGAAGTAACTTCAAAAAAGGATTTTCTCACTTCAATTTTATGAGGAAAAACTTGGAAAAATGTAGATATCTTCTGGTTATCACAATAAAGTTCTAACCTCCTCTATTTGGTTCAATAACAGTAATAAGCAAAGCATTACTCAACCAAGTACTAGAATCTACTTACAAATAACTACTCCTAGCCAAGAAAAAGTACCAGAGCTGAATTTAAAACACTTTGGTATTACACTCAAATACTAGGTTAGTGAAGAAGCATGGCTCATTATTTTAGGTCACGTTTGATAACTATTTTATTTTTTGTCTTTTATTTTTGAAATTTAAGCCTACAACAACTCCCATACTTTATGATTTCTTCTACATGGATATCTACATCTTACCTATATTTGTAGAAACCAAATCAAAATTTGGAAACAAAAAAAAGTAGCTTCCAAAAATTTGTTTTTGTTTTTGAAATTTGATTAGGATTCACATACTTTCTTAAGGAGATTTAGTTAAGATGGAGCACATTGTAGGAAGTACGAGTAAAAATATAATAAGCTTAAATTTCAAAACTAAAAACAAAAAACTAAATGGTTATCAAACGGGGCCTTAATTTCTCTGCGTCGTTGAGTTTCTACTCATTCATGGCTTCTTCTCCATTAAAGGGAGGAAGCTCCAGTGATCGAGATTCTGTCGGTATTGTAATAAAAACAACGAGCCCACTTCTTCTTCTCATTTTATAAGCCAAATTTTTCTCTTCAAGTTTTTATTTCCTCCTTTTGCGAATTGAATGGAATGAAGGGGCATTTCCGTGAAACTCTATTGGACAAACAAAGTGGTTCCACATTGTTAAGATAAGGGAAAAATCTTGTGTATATAAGGAGGGGACAACACCTCCATTGATGAGACATTTTGGGTGATGCCTAAAAATAAAGGCATGAAGGATAATTCCTAAAGTGGACAATATCATATCAATGTGGAGGATTTTGAATATTTGTTGTTTCTAACAAGTGGTATCAGAGCAAAGGCTCTTCACTTAGCAATGTGTGGGTGAAGACTCTTGATGTAGAATATAGGAGGGGTGTGCCTCGTATGGCTCGGTGTACTTTGTTCGAGGGCAGGTCTCCCTAATATAGACAAAGTCAATAAGATTTGAAGGGTTCCAAGTGTATTTTGTTTGAAGGGATGATTTTTTGGTAAACAAAGTTGTCCTACATTGCTAAGATAAGGGAAAGATCTTGTGTATATAAAGAGGGGACAACACCTCAATATATGTGAGACCTTTTGGGTGATGCCTAAAAATCAAGACATGAGAGGTGATTCCCAAAGTAGACAAAATCATATCAATGTAGAGGACTATGGACATCTGTTGTTCCTAACAAGTGGTATCAGAGCAAAGACTCCTTACTTAGCGATGTGGGTGAAGACTCCCAATGTAGATTAAAGGAGGGGTGAGCCTCGTATGGCTCGGTGTGTTTTGTTCGAAGGTAGGTCTCTCCAATATAGACAAAGTTGATAAGATTTTAGATGGGCAAACAATTAGATAATATGGGGTTCCACCTCAAAACCAATTGGCTATGAGGAGAATAACTCATATCTTTTATAAATATGTTGAAGACTCCTTACATTTCTAATGTGGGACATTTGCTACAAGATGAGTATCTCTAACACAAACAAAGTTGTCCTACATAGCTAAGATAAAAGAAAGATCTTATATATATAATGAGGGGACAACACCTTCATTAACATGAGACCTTTTAGGTGATGCCTAAAAATAAAGGCATAAGAGGTGATTTCTAAAATGGATAATATTATATCAATATCAATATGAAGGATTATGAATATTCATTGTTCCTAACAAACTCTAATAGAGGAAGAGGAAAAGAAAAATTGTGTGAAAGGAAAAACATAGCCTCAAATAAAGCACAACGAAGAAGATGATTGTCCACTAACGTACATTAAGTTGTTTTAATGTTAAAAGAACTTTATAAAAACTTTCGTAAAGTTTAGGAATTAAAATGGTACATTTCAAAACCTAAGAGTTAAAATTAAACGGACACGAAAATTTGGAGATCAAAATTAGATATTTCAAAGTTTAGAGACCAAAATAGAACAAATATGAAAGTTTAAGAATCAAAATAGTATTTTAACTTTTTTTTTTTTACTATCACAGTGGTGTACTCCTTTTATCATAGTTATATAGGAGTATTTGAATGCCCAAAAGATTGTATTGTTCTAAGGCTACTTACATGAAATTGTCAAAAAAATTTAAAAAAAGTTTTGGCTTAACATTGATGTCACGTACCACCTAAGAAATCCGTTGGTGGTCCGAGGTACCCCAAAAGTTGAGATTTACACTTGCAAATCTGAGAGCCATTATTGAAAATCTTGTATAAGTAGTCCTAGAACAATTGGGTCTTTTAAGCTCCAAATACTCCAATATAACTATGATAAAATGAGTACTCAACTAATATGCAGTCTTGTAGATGAAGTTTTGTCTCTCTAAACCATAGACAGAGAAAAGCTCCATTACAGGGCTCCGTGAAGGTCTCCCTAGAGACCGACGTGTAAGCATCGATGGGCACCATAGAGTGTGTTCTTAGACCTCATTAAGTCCTCTTCTGAATGCTAGACGAAGGTGTTCTTTTGGTTCTGTGTTGAGCAAAGAGGAAGAAGCTCAGAAACAGCTGTTCGGGGGCTTTGTAGAGCTAGATCTTAGCCTCGCGGGTGCTGGTCGGTGGTTACTGCCAGTGTTGTGAAGAAGAGAACTTCAGGATCTTCTGAGGAATTTCAAGTCATAAATTTATGGGGTTCGGTTAAGGCTACAATGGAGAAGAGGAAGAAAGCTGATTTTATCGGTCAATGGGCTATGTTTGAGGATGGAGGAAAAAATCTAAGGAATGAGAAGAGGTTGGGATGGAAGACCCGACCTTTTGATAGAGGAAAAGGAGATCGAGTCCAAGTGATGAACTTCTTAAAATCCAAGAAGAATAGCTTAGAAATGGAAGTTTTATTGTTAGAGGTGGTGATTATCAACCTTGCCAGAGAAGACGAAGGCTATTGGAGTAAGGTGGTTGGAGGGGAGGAATAGTGCGGCGATGCACGTGGGTCGAATGGCAAGTGAGTTGGCAAGAAACCTGTCGATTGCTGGGCTCAAGGTCTCAATTCGTGGAATGTAGGCATACGATGTGATGGATGACTGTGTGGTTTACTTGAACCGAGCCAAGTCCCAACCCGATTTGACCGAACCGGGTTGGACAGTAATTTTTCTTAGTGGTACTCCTGAACTGGACTGAACAGGATTTTCACCTTATCTAAATGAATTCTCTGCTTGGTTTATAAACCTTTCCTTCGAACCCGCTTCTTTTTTAATTTTGATTTTCTTTATGCCCGTTTTGGATCCTACTGGTTGCTTGTGTTAGTCCTTTCATTTTTGTTGTTGTTTTGTGCTTTGTGTGCTAAAACGTGTTATATTAAGAATATATTTTTTGTTGTTTCACTTTTAATTAGTGTTATAATTATGGGTAGATTGTTGGTCAGTTCCATAATGGAACTAGTGGATAAAAGGTATTATAATCTGTTTGGCCTTTCTGGGGTAAGAATAAATTCGTTTTGGGCTTGTGTTTCCCTTTTCTTTTTTTTTTTTTTTTTACTTTGGTGGGGTCATGTACCTCAGTAGCCTATACGCTCCAAGGATTATCCTCCATAGTGCATCGAAAGTCTACCTTTCAGGTGAAGATCATGTTTGTTCTGCCTTCTTTGGATTATTTGTATTCCAAGTTGTTTAAGGCATTGGATCCGATTAGATTTATTGATGATCAAAGTATCTCTTTCTATTGATTGTTTAGTTGGTTGGTCACCATCCAATGTATGGTTCGGGGCTTTTTGTCGTTGTTGGGGGGTTGCCCCGTTAGTGGTTTGCTCTCGGTTGAGAGGTTAGGTAATGGTTGCGTTTAGTTTATGAAGTTTCTTGTTTCAAAAAAAAAAAAAAAAAGGAGTACTTGACTACATCACTATGATAAAATTTACATATGTTAACTTTTAGAAATATGTTCACACTTTGTCATTGTTTGTATCATAATTTAGGTTAAAATATCATTTTGGTCTCTAGACTTTATCATTTGTTCTATTTTAGTCCCTCAACTTTCAAATGTTCAATTTTAGTCCCTCGACTTTAGCATATGTCCAATTTTAGTCCTCAAATTTCAAATGTCCAATTTTAATTCCTCAACTTTTAATTAAACTTAAAAGTAGTCCCTCACTTCATTGAACTTTCTCTCTTTTTTTCATTTTTTCATTTTTTCTTCTATCTGCTTTCTATTTACCCTCCAACTTTATCTATCTCCCTCCTTCAAAACTGTCCCATTATTTTATAAGGTTTTTTTTAGGAATAGGCTAAATTCAAAAAATAATTATAAATATGCTTACTTTTAAAAATATTTATCAATCATAGCCATAGGTATTAATAATTATATGGTATTAATACTACTAATAAATATAATATTGTATTAATAATACATAATAATATATTAATAATACAAAATAATGTATTTATAATAAAATAATATTGTATTATGAGTATTAATAATATCGGATTTATGATTATGAATACAAATGTTTTTAAATTTAACTAGATTTATAATTATTTTGTTAGAATTCGTTATCCATAACAATTTTTCTATTTTAAATTATTCACTATAAATTCTTTCTTTTTCACATTTTCTCTCCCCTTGTTTTTGTTGATTTTAAATTTTGTTGATTTGAATCACGTCCTGCTGATCATACTCAATAATGGCTATATATAAATTCTTGGTTAAAATATTATTTTGGTCCCTTGTTTTTCAAATGTCTAAATTTAGTCTTTCAATTTTAAAGTTTTGTTTCATTTTGGTCCTTCGACTTACAAATGTCCAAATTTGATCCCCAGTCCCTCAAATTTTACTTTAGTCCTTATATTTTACAAAATGCTTAAAAATGATCTCTGAAAAAAAAAAAAGAAAAAAAAAGTTAACGGCGTTAAATACCTTCCGTTCATTCATCTTCTTCATCTTCATTTTCACCCATTTTATTCTTTGGAGATCATCCCCTATTCTTTCCAAATCAACAGCCTTCTTCTCCCTCCGTTTTTCTTTTTTTTTTTTCCATTTTTTTTATTTGATGCTCTGTTTTTTATTCTTCTCCCTGAAACCCCTCCCCCTCCATTCCATTAATTTAAATTAAAAAATAAAATCAACCAAAGAAGAAGAAACTGAAGGCATGGGAGTTGAGTATTAAAATTCCAACGTTTTATATGTTGTGTGGAGTTCTTCCCATCCAAGAACCTCATTCATTGCCTCCATAGTTCAAAAGCCCTAATTTCTCAGCCTTTAAAAAAAACCACAAGTGCTTAATCGAAGAGAGCGTAAACCTATTCCTCTTCTACGGACCGACTAAATTTGTTTGGAAGCGAGATTCAATTCAAACAAGTTAATGAGATGAAAAATAGAAGAGATTGGTTGCCTTGTTTGTAGGAAAAGATACTTCAAACGTTTTAAATTTAATATACTCAAAAGAATGGAAACATTGAAATAGTTATCTGAAGGACAAGCCGATTCAGGTGAGCTAAAAAGGCACAAGAACTTCCCCATTGAAATAGTTTTCTTAAAGACAGGGGATGATCTGCAAAGAATAAAACGGGTGAAAATAAAGATGAAGAAGAATGGATGGAATGTTTTGATGCCGTTAACTTCTTTTTTTTCCCCTTTTAGGGACCATTTTTAAGCATTTTGTAAAGTATAATGACCAAAATTGAACAAAAATAAAAGTTGAGAGATCAAACTTGGACATTTGAAAAAATTAAGAGACCAAAATGGAACAAATCTAAAAGTGGACCAAAATGATATTTTTGTAGGAATTCATAGATACAAATAGCAGAATTTTAGGAAACAATTTCCTAACATCTATCACAGAATCGCATGCATAACAATTATATGAATTAAATAGGGAGTAAAGAATTA
>JBBMKA010020373.1:0-28836 GCA_037833695.1 Sechiopsis laciniata | reverse complement strand
CAGCTTGTAACATGGTAAGTCGACCACCTTTAGACAGATATGCATACTGCCAATGAGTGAGTTTTCTCTCAATCCTACTCACAGTAGGTTCCCAGAAGCTAACAGAATTTGGGTTGTCACCAAGTGGCATTCCAAGGTAACTCATAGGCAGGTGAGTAAAATGAAACTATCAGGTTACCGACTCTTTCGGTATGTCTCTATTCCTTTGTTGCTAAATTGATATTAGTAACAAATTTTTTACTATAATTCACAATTTTTAACTACTCAAAATAACTCTTAATTCATCATCCAAAACTTCATCCAAACACCTCCTAACATTCTCAAAGGATTTTTTAAAAATAACCTTTTATATATTTTTTTTAAAAAAAGAACCTGATTGTTATATATAATATTATGTTAGGTGAGAGATGATAAAAAATTGTCCATGAACTATTTGTCCTATATTTAAAATGAATGTTAGATGATAAGTACTTACTCAATATAGCTCCATTATCCTTTCAGATTTTATTAGGTAAACATCCCAATCACCGCTACATTGTTCTAAGACGTCTAATACTATTCTATAGATTTCTATTATAAGAAGTTTTGAATATAAATTTTACATCCAATCTTCTTCTTTTTCTTTACCCCCGTAAAGTCTTTCTATTATAAGTATTGTTTTGAATATAATTTTTACATCCAATCTAATTCTCTTTCTTTACCACCGGTTAAGTCTTTCTATTATAAATGTTGTTTTGAATATAATTTTTACCTCCAATCTAATTCCCTTTCTTTACACCTAGTTAAGTCTATTTTTTTAATTTTTCAAAAAATAAAAAGTCTATTTATTTAAAGAAGTTTTTTTTTTTTTTTTTTTAAATCTATTTATTTATAGAAAGTACACTTTTAGAGAGGTCCATTTTCTTTGCGGGTAATGGGGCCGGGGACGAGGGGGAAGGGGGAAATTCCTCGTGGGCTAATCGGGGCCGGGGACGGAGACGGGGAATGTATTCTCCCGATACTCGCCCCGTTTACTTTTTTTTAAATATTTTTTTTTCTATATTTTACCCATTTAATTTTCAAATAAAAATATGTTTGTTGATGAAATTATCTATACATATGAATATTTTTGTTTAATAATTATCATTATAGTTGAAATTTTTAGATATTTTCTTAAAAAATCTAATTATTTAAAAGAAATGTCCAAAAACATATATTAAAAATGTTTTAAAAAAATTGAAAAAGTCCCCACGTGAAACCTGATCCCCGTCGGTGAATCCCTACCCCGATCCCCGAGAAAAAAAGCGGGGATTTTTCCGGGGACGGGGAAACCATTTTCTGGCCCCGCCCCGCTCCGTGGACATTTCTATACACTTTATTTTCAGGAATAAAATTTATCTTGATTTAATAATTGATGTGCACTTTTTTAATATTAGAAGCTCAAATTCTCACACCCAACTTTATTATATTAAAAAGTTATATTGACACAACTGGTATTAATTAACTTACTGTAACACCCGAGTGAATCAGGTCCACATTTGAATAAGATGATTTAAAAGATATGATTTGCACTATCCTTATCAATAAGGATATTAGAAGCTCATTATTTTTATCAATAATGATTTAAAAGATATTAGAAGCTCAAATTCTCACACCCAACTTTATTATATTAAAAAGTTATATTGACACAACTTGTATTATTTAACTTACTGTAACACCCGAGTAAATCAGGTCCACATTTGAATGAGATGATTTAAAAGATATGATTTGCACTATCTTTATCAATAAGGTGCACGTTTCTTTTCGGTGACTCAATCTAATTAAGAAAGTTCACAGTTAAACTTGCTTAGCTTGGAGTAGTCTTAGGCTGGGTGACCTCCTAGGAATAAATGCTTGCGAGTGAGGACAAAGCATGCCGAAAGGACCCATATTCGTTTGTGGGTACATGCTAATTGCTAACGTGATCAGGTCGTAGGGGAATGTCAATGCTCATACGAGAAAAATCTATTACTAAATTAAGAAAAATAAACAAATAAACTAAAACATACATTCTAAAAAAATAAACTAATTAGTAATTCAGCCAACTATTAAAATGAACATAAGTTCAGAACTCTTTTCATTGGATTTTATTATTCAAATTCTTTTATTACTTTTAATTTTATAATAGATATCCTTCATTCAAATGGGAGTAAAAGTACGTAAAGGTTACATACCATATACAAATACAACATAGGACTAAATAAACCCCCTTATTTTTTTGACACAGTAATAGTTATATATAGGTGCTAGGTTAGGACATATTTTAAATGCACACATTAAAGCAGTACCAAATTATTCAACTATATTTGATATTATGCTAAATTCTGGGCTGGTGCAAGGGTGGGTATGCTTTGTTCATGCCTAAAAAAATTATGAGGATCAACCTTGGTTTTAACAAGTGCCAACCTGTTAAAATTGTTACCAAAATACTTCAAACCCCAAATCATTGCTTGGTTGTAGGTTGCGGTTCCATTTTTGTCGTTGGATCCAATATCAAGGTCTCTATAATTGACATATGCAGATCTAGGAAACTTCGATACGAAAGGAGCCATGAAACTGTAAATTTCTCGTATCCAATTTAGGTGTCTTTCCTCTACCTTCGCACTTTGCTCTTTCCACCCACTAATGTAGCCAATTTTGTACAAATTTCCAGCTCTATGTGGGAAAGGAATTTCTGATTCGGAAATCTGACTCATTCTTCCTCCATAAGGAATGAAATAAATTAGTGAGGTGTCTATATCTTCAAATTTTGATCTTTCCCACATGCCTTTGATTGCATCTTCAGTTATTGGTTTTTTGACATAGTCAGATTTGATTTTGCTGCTTCTACTTCTAATACTAATAGGTGGTAAAAGTGCTGACCTATTGAGCAAGGAATCTAAGTTTCCTCCAGTTTGAAATCCATTTGCTGCAATAAGAACTGAATCAATCCAACTTGTTTCTATGCAGTCTTTGTTTGTCAAACCCAACTCAGGAAAACTTTTGTTTAAAATTTTAATGACCTCATTTGCCCTTCCAAGGAACAAAGAGATGAATAAAGCTACTTGGATTTTGTTGCCTTCCCTATTAGTTGAAGAGTTCCCACCTATCATCAACAAATTGGGTTCAAAATTATTAAAACTACACACAATCTTATCATAAAAATATTTAATCTTAACCAAAAATATATTTTTTAGAATAAAACCACGAATGATCATTATAATTATATAAAACAATTCTATTTTTTGAGAAAAGCACTTCTATTACCACAGGAAATAAACAAGAAAACAAACTAAATTATTAAAGAAAACAACACAAGAATTTATGTGAAAAAATCCAAAAATTGGAGGAAAAAATCATGAACGGAAAAAAATTCTACTATATGAAAAATTGTTACAATCATAAAAAATTCTCTTTTCCGACTTCAATTACTAAACTCTTTTTCATGCTATACTACTCACATCTTTTACTCCACTTTCAATATACAAAAGGATTTTAATTAGAGTTAGTACACAAGCTTAAATGATTTTAATTGAGAGTAATTGAATCCAAGGTCATATATACTCCTTTTATTATATTTAGAGCACACTACATTCTAGATGCAAGAATGCGGTGTGCTCCAAGTAATATAAAAGAAGCATGTAACCTTGGATTCAATTACTCCCAAGTTGAATCACTTTAATCATATATACTAACTCTAATTAAAATCCTTTTATATACGAAAGTTGAGCAAAATGTGTGAGCAATACAGCTTGAAAGAGAGACTATGTAATTGGAAGTAATTGAATCCAAGAACACGTGCTCCTTTTATAATCTTTGGAGTTCACAACATTCTTGCAACTTTTCAATGTCGAACAATTTTTACAATATTTTGTCAAAACTTTTTATGTAGAACAACCTTTGTTAATATTTTGCAAAAATCTCAACACTATATTATCTTTGAGGGCATGGTTGATTGAAGGCTTTGATTTCAAGGGTATTACTTTCGAGTTTGAGCCTGAGGTGTAACATTAATTTATAGACTCCTTCAATTATGTAATAAAAATAGAAATTGCATAACAATAGATTCAAATCCAAGTTATTTATTTATTTTTATTAGTGTAAGTTTCTTATCAATATGATAAGAAAGAACTAATTAATTAACTCACCTACATACTATATAATACTAGGTTAGGTTGTATAAATTAAAAATTAAGAACCAATTCAAATAAAATTATAATCAACCTAAAGTCAAAGAACAATATAACCCAGTCTTTAGCGTTTGAGTTGAATATTTTGAGTTCTCAAGTTTTTTTTTTTTTTTTTTTTTTTTTTTTTGGTATTCTAGTAGGCAATATCATATATCAAAATAGAGATTTTGTTAGTTTTCTTTCACTTGAACCATTAGGTATTGTTTCCTTTTTATTCAAATATTACCAGAAGAATATATGTATGTATGTATATATATAATAACTGATTAACTCAAACAAAAGGTTGAAAGATTACCCCTTAAAAAGATGCCATGGAATAGATTTTCATCCAATTTGCTAGCCACATATTGCCATCTATGGATGAGCTTAATTGCACCTTCCTCTAGAGTTCTTCCAATTGAGCAAAATGTTACAATGGCTGGAACATGAACAAGTTGAATCTTCCAAGCCACAACAATTCCGAAGCTCCCTCCGCCGCCGCCTCGGATTGCCCAGAACAAATCCTCTCCCATTGACTCCCTATCATGAAACTTTCCATTAGCATCAACCAATGTTGCATCTATTACATTATCAGCCGCAAGTCCAAATTTTCTCAGCATCAATCCATATCCACCCCCACTGAAGTACCCACCAACACCGACCGTCGGGCAAATGCCCGCCGGGAACCCCAAGGTTAGACTTGTCTTAGCAATTTTGTAGTAAAGTTCACCTAGAGTTGCTCCTGATTGCACCCATGCTGTACTCGTTTGGACGTCCACATTGATGGTTTTGAGATTGATTAGATCAAGCATGATAAATGGACGATACGCGACGTAAGAAAGACCCTCGAAGTCGTGACCACCGCTTCGCATACGAATTTGAAGACCATGTGATTTGGAGCAAATGACTGCGGATTGAATATGGGAAACATTTGTTGGTGTTATGATGATGAGGGGCTTTGGAGTGTTGGGCGTTGAGAATCTTTGGTTTCGAATGGAGAAATTCAAGATAGAAGAATAAGAGGAGTTGTTGGGAGTGTAAACAACTTTGGTTATAGAATAACTATCTGGAGAATGATGTAAGAGACATTGAAGAAAATCTTGATGCTTGTTAGATGAAGCTATTGCCCATAATGAAGATGATGATAGAACCACGAAGACAAGGGAAAGTTGGAACAATGATGAAGTCTTCATAATTGGATTTCATATTTTTATGATCAAGGGATCCACTTTTTATAGTAGTTTATAAGAGTATTTGAAGAAGATCCTCATTTTGTCTCAATATTAAAGAAAATTGAGGAAATTCTCTCACCTTATTTATAATATAGATGAACTACTAAATTTTAAAATGAAAACTTAAGTTATGTATAGAATTTATTGTAGATATTTCATCCAATCCAAACGAGTATTTAGATCTAATATAAACAAGTATAATTCTCAAGTATAGTCTAATTAAATCTAAAATTAATAAGGAGAACTAGCAGATTAATCAAATTCAAAAAATAATTACAAATAACTGAATGGGTCAGTGACACGATTGGTTATCTGGTTTGGTGTTAATTTATTTCCACTTCATAGTCACGGGTTTTAATTCATAGGTATTAATCATAAAATATTTTAAAATTTTACTATATTTGTATTTTTTATTTTTATTTTTTGTTAGAGAAGCTCATCAATTACAATTACCCAATTAATAAATATGATATTGATCACAAATTTAAATCCAACTTAAATATGGTATAATCCCAATGAAATCTAAAATTAATAAATTTAAATCACTATTCGGACCATTTTGGTGGTTGTGGTGCCTCTAATTTTAACGTAGATGTAGACACATAGATGCAAATAAATTGTTGAAAAAAAATTTAATATTAGATTATTTCTTCCTCTTTTTTTTTTTTTTTTTTTTTTTTTTTTTTTTTTTTTGAATTTTACGGTTCCACGTACGGTTTTCTAATGAAGTATATTTTTCAATTAAAAAAACAAAATGAATTCTTTATTTTGTTGAACCTCAATAGCCTGAAATCCATCTTTTTTGGGAACTTCTCTTCGGACAAATTTTAGGTTAATTTGGTTGGCGCGTAATGTTAGAGATTATTCAATGGAAAATGACCTTTAAACTAAAGCTATTTAATAGAATATCTTTCATTCACTTCTTTTAAGATGTAATCGTATTTTATCTAAATGTTTATTTTTTGGATGTACATATTATCTAAATATTTACACTACAAGATAATAGGTGTTGACTGGTTGGTTATAAACGTCGGATAAGCCTTTATAAACGTCGGTTGAGGTCTCTTCGACGGTTTGTTTACCGTCAGACAAACCATCGGCTCGTCGTTGTCGGAAAAAACCACGCCGCCGTCTATTCCAATTTCACTCGACAATTTCACAAACTGTTGGACAATGTATATAAGGTACATATAATTATAATTTAACCGTCAGCCGACCCCAATTTTTTTCTAGTGTTCCTCTATCTATTGTTTTAAATTTGAGATTACTTTCATAAGTTTGATTATAGTTTAACTTCTTTCTTGGTGCTATTAAGTCTATTTTATGAATTTAATTGTCTAATTACTGTAACATTTAATTTATTTATAACCATGCGGTCAACTCTGGCTAAAGTCTCTCTTTTTTTCAGAGAAAGGCTAAAGTTTTTTTTTTTTAAGCTTTATTGAGTCTATATTAAAAATTTAACTACCCAATTATTGTATCATTAATATAGCGCCATTATAATCAATTTAAGTTTCAATATTAAACTTATGAATACTACACGCTTTTCCTTTTATAAGTCAAACTAAAGTTTGAAATTAAAAAATAATAATAGTAATATTGAAACTTTTTAATTTATTTTTAAAATTTTTAAAATTTGACTGAAAAATCCAATAATATTTCCTAAAAAATATTTCAGTGATGAAATGTACGTAAGGTACATATAATTTATATATGATGGAGAGAGGAAAAAAAGACTCCCCAATTAAACGTTATAAATGAAGCATCACAATTCAAAATAAATAAACAACCACACTAAAAGACAAGATTAACCTACTATATTTGCTCATACACGTTCAACTAATTTTTCAAAATCAGAGAAAATGCCAAATGAACTAAATAATATCTCCAAAAAAGTTGCTCCATAAATTGTTTCTAATTTCTTCAAGTTAATATGGATTACCAAAATAGATTGTTAGAGGGGTTTCTTTTTTTAAAACAAAATAGATTATAAGAGGGTTTTTTTAGTACAAGTTGGAGAAGGAGAATTACAAATACTGATTTCAGTGATCGAACTCGTGACTGTGCAATGGAAATAGATTAACGCTAAACCAGATAACCAATCGCGTCAAGGACCCATTCGGTATTTTCTTATTAGAGATTAAGTGGTCTCATGAATGATATATAATCTAGTAATTAAAAGATTATATATTTGAAATTCCTTATCTTAAATATTGTTGAATAAAAAAAAAGAGATTAATAACGAAAATATTTATCTTTGAGGGTGTTTGTTTGTCATATTTAAGGAGGATTTAGATGAAAGATTTATTAATTCTTCTTTGAAAACCTATATCCAGACTAGTTTTTACTAACTCCTCCTCATTTTTTACTTTTAAAAATAATTCATCATTTCTAACTATTCATTTCTAATCATTCATTTATAATTATTCAATCATTTCTAACAACTCATTTTTAATCATTCATTTCAAATCAATCAAAATATAACACATTTTTAACCACTTATTTTTAATCATTCATTTTTTAACTACTCATTTTAAATCTACATCTAAATAAGATTTTAGCTCTAACTTTTCTACAAAAAAAACTACATCCAAGTAAATTTTTAGCTACAACTCTCAATTTTTAATTACTCAAAATAATTATTTAAAATAACTTTTCAAGCTAAATCCTCTTTACATTCGGTAAACAAACAGAGATCATTAATACATATACTTTTGTTTATCCACAATAATGAAAATAAAATGAAAAACTGTTGGTTTTATTGAAATATTTTTCTTTTCCACGAGGTTTTATACCTTCTTATGGATAACATGAGTTGACCACGTAAAAGATTATGACCATTTAAACAATTAAGCTCGAGTAAATACTTCCTACTAATAATGATACATTTCTCAAAAATCAATACGACCGATCGAATTAAGGGCGGTCGATCTGTTTTAAAGTATATGTCAGTTGATGTTGGCTAAAAAAAAGTTTCACCGAACTCTTATCGGTTAAATTGGTTGTTCGACTAACCGACTTTATAAAATATTAATATTTTTCATATAATTAATTAAATTTCTTGTTAAATTATTACAAAATTAACTTAATTTTAAATCTGTTTACAAAAATTATTCAAGATATTTAAAAATTTTAAATCAATTCTTAAATTTTCATTCAAATATGATGAATATATATTTTTTAATTAAAAAAATAAAATGAATTGATCGAATTAACTGATGGCCGGTTTTTTGTCATTATTAAGTTAAACGAATTATCCGACAATCGGTTCAGTGTCACTTTAAAGAAAAATGATAGGTCGGTTTGGTGTCAATTTTCACCGAAACTAACACCGATGAATATCCCTATATATATTATATTTTTTAATAAAGGAAAAATTTGTAAGATTAGTCAAATATAGAAAATAATTATAAATATGATCACTTTTATAAAATTAAAAAAAAATAGCAAATATAGTCGTCAATATTAATTAGTATTGTCACATACTTCTTTATAATATTTTATTAATAATGCATAATATTGGTATTAACGACTATTCATAAGAGGACTTTGCAGATTTGGCCAAAATTAGCAAAAATATTAAGCATCTAACCAAGTTTCATATAAATGACATTGATATTCAACCATTTAAAATATTAAAAAAAAACATTAAATAGTTAGTTACCTTCATACCCTTGCTGGATTCATTAAACACATTTATATTAAATTAATTTGGAGAGACAAAATCTTCATTAAAGTCATCCGATTAAAATAAATTGGAGGGAGAAAATCATATTGATTGACGTGATTTACTCCCCAATTACCATCAACGATCAAAATCTTTAAATCTTCCTAAAACCCAAAAATGTAACGACTGACATACCAAAAATAACGACTGGTTTTTTTATAGGAGGTGAAACGTTCCAATTTTTACTCATGCATGTCTAGTATTTCATATGTATTTTACTAATATGTTGAATGTTACGACTATATTAATAATGTGGAATAGGTATTATTATTATACTGATATAACACATTTGTAATATTGTACTTGATGAATGTAGGTATTTCTTAGTTTTATTAAGCTTATACACTAGTATTATATAATATCAATTTTATAC
The DNA here is from genome assembly GCA_037833695.1 of Sechiopsis laciniata. Lineage (NCBI taxonomy): Eukaryota > Viridiplantae > Streptophyta > Magnoliopsida > Cucurbitales > Cucurbitaceae > Sechiopsis > Sechiopsis laciniata. The sequence goes on along the minus strand of JBBMKA010020373.1, from coordinate 19,338 downwards.
GCTAGTATTTTATAATACCTTTGATTTGTACAATCAGTATTATATGTAATACGTAACCAATACTTTTGTAAAATTATGTAATTATTTTAAAATTTGAAATTCTTTTAAATGTTATAGCTTGGTATTAATTTAGTGTGTCTGAATGAATGTAATATAATACTCTCATAATACATTTCTTGAAGGAAAAATAAATTCTCTTCCACAATATTTTTTTATGAAAATTTAATATAAGTAGTTTTTTCAATGTGTATTATATAATATCACATTGATATGTGGGTAGGGTATAATACCGCGGATGTGAACCAATCTTCGTTTAACTGTTGCAAAATTGAGGAAAAAATATGGTAGGGCATGAAACATTAAGCTATATGACTTTTTAAAGAAAGAACGGTTGTGAATGGTTGTGTGTTTTTCGTTCAACCGGTGCAAAATCAAAGAAAGAATGCAATACATTTTGATAAGAATATATATGAGTGATGAAAATTGAAGTCTAGGCAAAAGAAAATGTGAGATAAAAAAGGAATTTTACACATGTCAGTTTTAATTTTAAGAGATTGTGGGCATTAATTAAGGAATATAATTTTAAATGAAAATATTTAAATAGAAAACTACAAAAATGGAAACTCTAAAACATGGAATTCGTAGAAGGTATGTTGGGAATAATTTAAAATTAATTTTTTAATTAAAACAAATATAGATTTGCAAATATTTTGAAATCTAGATAGTTTTGTAATAAATTTCTAGATTTGAATATCCATCGTAATTACTTTATTTATAATATGTACTAGTATGTAGACATTATCTACAATTTTTCATGTATTAATGACTATTGATACAAATATTTAAAATTTTCCCATGGGCTTTGTGAAAGTAGAAGAGGCAAAAACCGTGTTTGGGCTTTGTTGAAGGATAATCAGCCCAACAAACAGCCTGCCAGTTGTCAGAGCCTGTCTTCAAAACTGTCCCTGCACTGCCCAAAACTTTGTGAATTCAACAAATTACAATTCAGATTATAAAATCGAAGACTTTGTCTTACATTTCCGATAAGTATATTAATTTGTGTATTATCGATTCAATTTTGTTTAAATTGATTAAGTCAAAATAAATATAGTATACATTTTCTTAAAAATTTTGTATAAACCACTAGTGTTTGTAATAATTAAAATTTTAAATTCTTAAATTTGATCGATCATTACTTTTAAATTTGATAACTGTTACGATTAATTCCCTAAATTTAAGATTAAAAATAAATTGTAACATTGGTCAAATTTTAAGGTCGAATCAAATTCTAAATTTAAAGGTTAATTGTTTAAACACCATGGTGTAGAAGTAATTTGTACTTTTTTTTAACAATGTGTGAAATGGGGACATTCAAATCTCTAATCGTTAAATGATTAATATGATATGTGGTTGGTACACTATGTTAGTACCCTAAATTTAAAATTTTGTTTTGATTTTTTAAAATTTAATTAGGATTCTTTTTTTCTCTTTAAATTGGACGGAATGGAATCAATAATCTCTTGATTTATAAGTATATATTGATATTTTTGAATTATGCTCTCTTTAGCAAATTTAGTTAGGATTTAAATATTTTCTAAACATTTTCGTCAAAAAAAAAAAAAAAAACTTTCTAAAGATAAATAATTGAAACTATTATAAAAATTTGTGTAAAATAAATATGAATTTCAAAATTCAAAAATAAAATAACCGAATAACTATCGAATAGAGCCTTATCCATACAATGATCAAAATCTAGCATGTAATTAATTGAAATATACTCTTTCCATTGATATTCAAATTCGTGTATCTATAATATATATATATACATACATACATACTGCATGTTAGGATAAAACTAGGAATTATATTTATAATTCCTTTTAAAATTCCTAGGAATAAGATAAAATCTAGGAAAATTAGAAATTATATTTATAATTTTTAACACTACATTTATCTCAAGTATTAGAGGAGTAAAACTCCGAATCTCGATCATGAAAAAAAAAAAAAAAAGTTACAATCATATCATATCATATCATACTACTTTAAAATGTGGCTTAAGAGAAGAATCATTTTTAGACAATTATACCTTAAAGTCACACTTAAAATTAGAAGCATACCATTTTTGAAGTGGTAATAAAAACGTTAAATGATATTTTTGTCATAAATATATAAAAAAAAATGTTGGTATTAAATAACCACATCATACTATCTTAAAAGTTGACTTATTTTGAGAATCATTTTTTGTGGAAGTTTTTTATTTATTTTTATTTTTTATTGTTATTTTTTATTATTATTATTTTTTTGAAGTGGTTGGAAGTGATAATAAAAACATTAAATAACATTTTTGTCATAACCACAAAAAAAAAAAAGAAAACGTTTTTAAAAGCTTACTTAATTTTGAGAATCATTTTAGTAATTTTAAAAATATATTTTATTTAAATGACAATAAATATTTGGAAGTGAAAAGGTTAGAAGGTTAATGGTTTCTTTACCATTAAATTGATAGAATTTTATGAGTTTTGGAATTTAAAAAGTTTTCAAACTCAATTTTTACTATAAAAATGAACTTTTCTAATCTTTTCACTCACATTCACAATTCTAAAAACTCGCTCATTTTCACTGTTTCATAGTTTTTAAAAAACTCTCCAATAGTCAAAGTATTTTAAGATGTTGGTGTTATATTTAACTTCAAATGATCCGAGTGTGCCGAATTAATACCTTAAATTTGATGCTCTCTTAAATCTCTTTAATAGTCAAAGTATTTCAAGATGTTGCCAATATATTCAAGCTCAAAGGATCAATCGATCATGTCAATATCTTGAATTCGACTTTGAATCTTATAATTTCACTTTCATGAAATTGAGTAACAATGTGTATTTGACATTTGACAAATTATTAAGTAAACGGACTCTATTTTAAAATATGAGTGCATTGTTATGAGGACTTAGATTTGTTTAGTTACTATAATTATTGTATATTGTTATTTGGTTTATGAGAGTGCATTTATGGAAAAGAGTTTATGAGAAAAAAATTTATAGACTTAGACTTTGAGCTTATAATGGTTTGTTATCTATTTTGTTTATATTAATTATTGAGATTCATTTTGTTTATATTTGAAGAATATCGATTTCTTATTTTCTTTTAAGTAGATTTTTTCAATATATTTTATTTAAGTGATAATAAATATTTGGAAATGAAAGGTTAAATGGTAGATCTTTTCTTTATCAATTAATAGCTTTTTATTGATTATAATCCTCATAAAATTTTATGAGTTTTGTGTACTTCAAAAGGTCTTGAAGCTTTCCTCACTCAAAAATAAACTTTCCTCACTCCATCTATTTGGAAATGAAAGGTTAAATGGTAAATGTTTTCTTTATCACCATTTCTACTACAAAAATAAACTTTCCTCACTCCATCTATTCAAATTTTTACCAACTCTCCAATTTTCACCAATAATATAGCTCTTACAAAATTCTCCAATAGCCAAAGCAATTAAAAACAATTTTTTTTAATAAATAATTTAATAATATAAAAACTATAAAATTGAAATACAAAAAAATAAAAAATAATTAATTAACCTCTTCATTAAACTACTTAAATAATATTAATAAGGGTTGTTTACGTGATTAGGCTAAATAAGAAAAATATTTACAAAAGTGTTGGGATTATAAAAATTTAGCAAAAGTAGTGTGGCATTAAAAATTAGGAAATTCATTTTAATATAAAATGACAAAACTATCCTTTTATTTTAATGGCTCCTTCTACCTTTAATAAAAGGAAAATTAAAAAATCAAAAAATTCCTAAAATCACGCCTTTTTTACTTGGGTCATCAGATTTTCACTTAAGCTTATTCTCTAAAATCTTAGATTATTTTGTCTTTCTTCTTCTCCAGTGGGCATTGATGTACTTTTTAAGTTTTTTTTTAAAAGAGAATTGTATTGGATGAATTTAGTTATAAATGTATGCAATTTTTTTTATTACAAGTTGGGAGAAAAGGGATTACAAATATCGATTCCAGTGATCGAATCCGTAATCGTGGAATGGAAATGGATTAACACCAAACCATATAACCAATCGCACCACCGACCCATTTGGTAACTCATATATTAAATCAATTCAACAAGAATAATAACAATTAACAACACGTACAAACTAAAAATATTTGAATTTAAATATATAACAACAAAAACATTCTTTAGATTTAAAAGTTACACAACTTTTTAATTATTTAATTTTTAACAATAGTAAGGATCTAATAATATATTTATTAAAATAGTAAATTAAGTTGTATATATAGAGAGAGTAAACTACGATGGTGAGTCATACTTTCCAATTATATTCTTAATTGAAAACTAATATAAAGAACAACTAATCAATAGTTAATATATATCATACTTTATATACTACTTTAAAGTAAGAAAAATTATTTTCAAACCATTTATGCAATATTGTATGAGTTTGAGGTCACAAAAGCATTCGCTAACTTGTGTATAGCACTGCAAACATCTAGAGCAAAGAGCTTAGGGTTTCTTTGAGCCTAGCGAAAAGTAAAAAATTTACAAATTGTCTAAACATGGATTGTCTTTACTACTAAGGTTTAGTTTTTAACCCTTTACTACTAATGATTGACAAGTAATATAAATATCTTTTAAGAAAATCATATAAATAGGTAAAATATAATTCATTCTTAAAAAATATATATATATATATATAATTAATTAGCTAAGGTTAGTATAAGATTTAACTATACAAAAATATATAAGATTTAGTTATAATTATAGATTTTAATGATTTGTAATTTAAAAGGTTTTTGCAACTTTTGATTGTCATCAACTATAAGTACAGTTTTTGAATGACATTGAATTAGAGTTTAATAATAGGACGTGAAAGGATTGAAATCTCAAAAGTCGTCATGCAACATATTCATCTCTAACCCTATATAAGACTAACTTCTACCTTTTTCTAAAATAATTTATCTTTTCATCTTTCAAGGCACGAGTCTTTTTAATAATAGATTTTTCTAATTTCTTAATTTTTATGTATACAATTTTATCATATCATCATACCTAAATGTGTGGCTTAAAGGTTAAAATCATTTTTAATCAACTTTTGTCGACGTATTTTTTCTTTATTATAAGAAAATATATTTTACCCATACATATCTTCTACGTTCGTTAGCTAAATTTCTTAAAATAATTACATAATACTAATGTAATACTAATAATAAAAAATTTTAAAAATTACATAAATTTGTTATAGCTATAACAAGGATGTTTTATTAAAATGTCAAAAAGAAAAAAAATAAATAAATAATTAGTTAAGTAAATAAATTTTAAATATATTTTCTTTTCATCTTATCTTACAATCGGTGTTCGTGGAATTGAAATGGATTACACCAATCAAGATAACTAATGCACAACCAATCTATTTGGTAAGATATATATTTTTGTAATATTTTCTCTAAAGAATAATTTCATGTTTTTAAAGTATAGAGTATCGATTTTTAATTAAAAGTACACATTTAATTTGACATTTTATTAACTCTTTAATTTTTGTAATATTGTTTACGTTGTTTACCCAATAAAAATATAATCAAAACATAACAATCACCTGCAAAGCATGTTAGAATTTTCTAGTACATTCAAATGTGAGCGTATAGTACATAATACAACCCTAGGATGGAAAACCTTCATTATTTTTCCGTAATATAATATTTAGATAGATGCTAGGTTAGCACACAATTTAAATGCACATTAAAGCAATATCAAATTATTCAACTATTTGATATCATGCTACATTCTAGGCTGGTGTGAGAGGAGGTATGCTTTGTTCATGCCTAAAAAAATTATAAGGATTGTTTTAATATGTTCTAGCCTATTAAAATTATTACGTCCAAAATACTTTAAACCTCAAATCATGGCTTGCTTGTAGCTTGTAGTTCCATTTTGTTGTTCGATCCAATATCAAGATCTCTATAATTGACATATGCATCTCTAGGTAATTTCGAAACAAAAGGAGTCATATAACTGTAAAGTTCTCGTGTCTAATTTAAATGTCTTTTTTCAGCATCAACACCTTACTCTTGCCACCCAATATAATACCCAATTTGGTACAAAATTCAAGCTCTATGTGAAAAGGATATTTCTGATTCAGAAATCTTACTCATTCTCCTTCTATAAGGAATCAATACGATTTGTATTGCTTCTATATATTGAGATAATTTTAATCTTTTCCAAATGGCTTTGAATATTGCATCTTCAGTCATGGGTTCTTTGACATAGTCTGATTTGATTTTGTTGCTTCCACTATTGATAGGTGGTAACAATGCTGATTTAGTGAGTAAGTTCTTAAGACTTGTCCATTTTGAATCCAAATCTTCTTTTGTCAAACCCAATTTTGGAAAAGTTGTGTTTATGATTGCCATAAGCTCATTTGACCTTCCAAGGAACAAAGAGAAGAATAAAGCTATTGGGTTTATACTGCCTTCTCTTTTAGTTAATGTGTTCCCACCTATCATCAACAATTTAATTCAAGTTCAATCAACCCTTAAAATGTAATTATAAAAATATTTTATCTCAACCATAAATAATGTAAGAACAAATCTCTCTCTTTCATTATTTTCTAACCATTTTGTCTATTTTTTTTAATCAACATTAGCAGGAAAGGAAAGTAAACTTGAACATGTAATCTCATTCCGATTTAGTTAGAATTAGAACTCTACTTTTGTTGGCAAACCATTTGGCTATTGTTTCAATTTCATTGGAATATCAAGCCTAGCACAATAATCGGTTGATATTTTGAGTTTAGGATTTTGAAAATTAAACTAGTTTTATTCGATGAAAATTACAAAAAAGTCAACGCTCCATGGGAAGACACTATATATTGCAAATATAACTTTTTTTGTGTAAAAGATTCTTCTTTGTTTAACGATTATGATATTAACCACTATTTCTCACAATTGAGGAGTTTTCTTCTTTCTCCGATCTTTATAATCATATGTTGCTCACATACTTTTACACTATTTCAATAAAGTATCTTTTTTCCCAAACAAAAAGAAAAAGAAAATTAAGCTGGTTTCTCCAATTTTTCAACAATAATTTTCCTTTCTCTTAAAAAAATATATAATTTCTTAATCTAATTTAAAATAAAATAAAATTCATTTAAACAAATATTAAAAAATATTTTTTTGTTAAAAAAATTTAGCCTAATTTTGAAAAACATAGATAAAAAAATTGAAAGAAAAATCTACCTTTAATCAAATGGTTATCAACCGAGTCTATAGGAAGAGGATGCAAAATTCAATAAAAAAGAAAAAAAAATGATTAACTCAAATAAAAGGTTGAAAGAACAACCCGTCCAAATGATGCCAAGGAATAGATTTTCATCTAATTTGTTAGCCACATATTGCCATTGATGAATAAGCTTGATTGCACCATCTTCCAAAGTTCTTCCAGTTGAGCAAACCGTTACAATGGCAGGAACCAGAACGAGCTTCACCTTCCATATGACCACGATCCCGGAGCTCCCTCCGCCGCCGCCTCGAATCGACCAAAACAAATCTTTCCCCATCGACTATCATGAAACTTCCCATTAGCATCAACCAATGTTTCATCTATTACATTACGTCGCATATGTTCCGTTCAACCACGATGAACGGAACATATGCGACTTAAGAAAGACCCTCGTAGTCGTGACCGCCGCTTCGGATTCGGATTTGAAGGTCATGTGATTTGGAGCAAATGACTGCTGCTTGAATATGGAAACATTTGATGGTTTTATGATGATGAGTGGCTTTGGAGTTTGGGGTGTTGAGAATCTTTCATATCGAATAGTGAAGTTTAAAACGGAAGAATAAGAGGAGTTGATTGGATTGTAAACAACTTTGGTAATAGAATGAGTATTTGGAGAATGATCAAAGAGACGTTGAAGAAATTGTTGATGTTTGTTAGAAGAAGCTATTGCACATAATGAAGATGACAATAGAACAATAAGACAAGGGAAAATGGGATATTCAATAGAGAAGACTTCATAATTATTAGGTTTAAGGAATTTTGTGATTGAGTGATCTACCATCATGAATCATATAATATAATTACAAGAATCCCAAAGTTTTTAAAGGGTATAAAAATTCATTCATCATAGAACATTTGGTATTAGATTTGTATTAGATAACATGTGATTCAATATCAAAATCAATTAATATTGAATGAGGAGAATAACTCATCTAAAGTGGGACAAGATGAAGATCACCAACACACTTATCAAAATAGTTTTTCTTTGAATTCACCAACTTTGAGTTTGATCTGAATTATACCCACTTAGTTTTCATTTAAATTTATGGACAAAATATCCTCTTGAATTTGATCGAATGCGTAATTCAATTTCACGAATTCTGATAACATATAAGATAATATGAAATTTCATATCAAAATAAAAAAGTTTAACCAAACGCCCTTCAACGAGGTCGTATACCAAATTGGTCTCGTTGCTGAGGAAATCTTAAGTTGTTCTAGGTTACGTGGAAGAGGGCTCATGTCAACACTCATATGCCGAAGCTTGTCAACATTAAATCCTTGATTACAATGAACTTCAAGAGGGCAAAATGCATCATATGAACAAATAATTTTGGAGTAATTTTTTATTCGTTTGGTTGGAGATAAGGTCAAAGGTAAGTTATTGTTATTGTTTCGTTTTTCCCCTAAAATCATTTCAGAAAGTTAAATAAATATCTTCAATAGATTTTATTGTTTTTTTTTTAGAAAAAAGGTACATCAACATTATTTGATCGAGTCATATTTTCATGATTTAATTAACGAGAGAGTGATAAACATAACATATTATTATCCTGACAAATAATAGAAAATATCTTTCTTTTTTTTTTTTAAATGAATAATAGAAAATGATGAGTTATTTTAAGTAGTTAAAAACGAGTGATTAGGAATGAGAAGTTATATTTGGTAGTAAAAATGATAAGTTATTTTTAATAGTTACAATAATTCGTTGGATGTGATTTTTTTAAGAGTAATTAGTAAATATTCAATTTAAATCTTCCATAAATTCAACAAACAAACACCCTCGAGAGTTCTAATCAAGGTTGGAAAACATCCACTAATTAAGATAAGAATGAATAGATATATAATTGAAAAAATTAAAAAGAAAAACAAGTAGATAAAACAAAAAAAAAATTATGTGAAAAGCTCAAAAATTGAAGAAAAAAAAACTAGAAACAAAAATAATTTTTAGTATGTGAAAAATGGTTACAATCACACAAAATTTTCTCTCTCGATATCAATTACAAAGCTTGAGAATCCAAAATGAATTTAATTAAAATTAGTAAACTGACTTAAAACGCTTCGAGCTGAAATATTATGAAATTGAAGTCACATGCTCTTTTTATAATACTTAAAATATACTATTTTCTTGCATTTTTTTGATATGGGATAATATTTTTCTAATATTTTGGCAAAAACACAACCATACATCTTAATTAGTACGGCATAAATTATGTTTTATGAGAGTCTGTCTTGTACCAATCAAAGTTTCAGTCATTTACTCACCGATCTAAAAAAATATGTTAACAAAAAATATATATATATATATATATATATATATATTTTTTTTTTTTTTTTTTGAGATCAATTAACAAATATATTCAAAAGAACGATAATGGTACAATGGCAAATAAATAAGGAAAGAGTAGATTGTTTTATAGGTTGAGTATTATTTTGAAATATTGAATTTAATGGGCATCATGTATTTTTTTATGCGTAAATAGTATTACTATAATTACAAGAATAGATGGTGGGCTAAAAAGATTATAAAACAAAACACGTAATAGAAGATGGCAGACCAAACATGCCCACCATTAATTGTTAACGGTGACAGGTAAATATATCTTCCATTAATTACTTTTGGTGGTGGGTACTGCCCACCATCTATTATAAGCGCCAGAAACACTCTTTTTTTTTTTTTCCTTTTTTTCTCCTTCGATAGAAACATGCTCATTCTTCTCTGCTCTTTTTCTTTTCTTGTTCTCTTCTCAAACCTAGGGTTTCATTTCTTCTCACAAGTTCGGCTCATTTCTTCGGCAACTCTCACTCATATTCGTCATTTTTCGGCCAATTTGAAACTCACAACTTCAAGTTTCATTTCTCTCTTAACTTCGAAACTCACAAATTTGAAACTCACAAATTTCGGGTTTCATTTCTTCTTCAACTTTGGACATTTTTTCACAAATTTGGTAACTCTTTTTCTTAGTCCTTAACTTTTTAAAGCTCTTTTTGGGTCATTTATGTTGTAATTTATCCATATTTCAGTATTTGGGAAGTGAGATTGCAGCGGAGGAAGCACCAAAGTAGGTCGTAGGCAATGGAGCTGATGTTGTGTGTGTGGTTACTGGTGATGATTTTTTCGATGGGGTTAGCATGGACGATCAGCGAAGAGAGCGTCGTTGAGGAGGTGGGCTGCGTGGGTGGTAGAGTGATGGCAATGAAGATGGAGTGGCGATTGAAGATGTGGAAGGTAAGGATGGGATAGTACACTGCGGAGGTGGGATTTGATTTGGAGAGGAAAGCGACGAAACCATTGGAGATTTGAGAAGATTAGGATTGATAGTATTGGTGGCGAGCAAAGATACCCGCCATAAAGAGTATTGGTGGAGGGCATTAAGCGTCCACCACCTTTTGTGCCCGCCATCAATTGTCTACAATGTCATGAATATTGATGCGGGCTCATGCCCGCCATTGTTTGTGAATAATGAGGGGTTGTTCCCCATCAATACTCAATATTCTACCGCAGTCACTTGTTCATATAATGTTCAAAATTAATTCCATGGCAACTATAGATTAAAATGGATAATTATGGCACTATTTGATTGTTTTTTTTTTTAATTTTTGAAATTTAAATTTATTTTTACTCAAATTTTGTATGGGTTTTATCTTTTTCTAAGAAAGTATGTGAATGACACCTAATTTCAAAAGCCAAAATAAGTTTTTTGAAAACTCATTTCTTTTTATTTTTAAAATTTTCACATTTTATCTAAATGATGTTAATGCAACTTGGAAAATATGAAAATCTTTATCACTTAGTTTCAGTTTTTGCAAAAAAAGAACTTCTCTTACAAAAATAAATATGACTATCATACACTTCTTTGTTTATTCGGACAAGTAAACCTAACTATCATGATTTGAGTTATTGGAGTTTGAAGATCCCACGCTTGAAAAGTGAGGACACTTTCTAAGATTTATAAGATGAATGTATTACTCTTCTCATCATTATTTATGTACCATATTAAATAGTGTGAATATAAGATTAATTGATGATGAGAAGAGTAATTTATTACTCTTCTCATCATCAATTAATTTTATATTCACACTATTTAATATGGTACATAAATATTAACCAATTTTACAACATTTAAATACTAACATTTTATTTATCCGTACATGACAGAGCCGCAAATATGAGACTAGAAAAATTTAGGTGGGTATGGCATCTAGGAGTGATCAAATAACCTCATCTAATTCAACATAATTTAATGAATTGGGTTAGGGCATCTCTCTTTCTCTCTCGAGGCGGTCAGTAGGCAAGTTAGGGTTTCTTTGGAAACAAGGGTGGGATCCTGCCAAGCACGATCAAGGGCTGGTTTGTGAAGTTCTAGTCTTTTGCCGTGAGTTTTTTTGGGTGGTAGAAGGGTTCTCCATGGAAAGGGATATTTACTTTCAACTGCAAGGTATGCATATCATAGAAGAAGAGAAAAATTGCAATATTGATGTTGCAGATGATGAGTTAGATGAAGCAAATGGAGGCCTAAAAAATGAAGCCTATTGCAAACTTCTGATTTCCAAATCAGCAAATGAAGATGCTTTCCGATCTCTTATGCCTAAAATTTGGGGTATTGAAGGCAGGGTTGAGGTTGAGTCTTTGGAAAGAAATATATTCTTGTGCTATTTTGCAGATGCACAGGATAAGAAAACCATTACAGAAGGGAGTACTTGGATTTTCGATAGAAGCTTGGTCCTATTTGAGGAGTCAAGAGCGGCAACAAGGGTTGAGGATCTTGAGTTCAGATACTCCGTCTTTTGGATCCAGGTAAGAAAACTTCCCCATCTATGTTTTACTAGAAGATGGGATGAGAATATAGGGAATAGCGTTGGGACGTTCCTTGAGGTGGATATAGCAGAAAATGGCAGATGCAAGGGGAAGGTTCTGAGAATTAAAGCAAAAATTGACATTATCAAACCTTTGAAAAGGGGAATGAGTCTGACCTTAGGAGCTATGGGGGAACCAATTTGGGTTGAATTTTCTTATGAAAGACTTCCAGACTATTGTTTTGGTTGTGGTTGTGTGGGACATAGTCTGAAAGATTGCTCTAAAGAAGTGGTGAAAGATGTGGGTAAAACAGAGTATAGAGCCTCTTCAAGGGCAGAGCCTATAAGTAGTAGCTTCCTTCCAAGCGCTGGTCGATTCTCGGAAAGAAATAGGGGCAGCTTTGGCTCTGGAAGAGGTAGAGGTGGATCAAAAGATGAGGGGTATCGTTGGTGAGAGGAGGAAGAATCCGCAAGATGTCGAGCAGAAGAAGATGTGCCTCGAAGGAATGATGATAAAAATGAAGATCTTTTTTATTGTTCGGTAGAGGTCAATCATTGTGTGGCAAGGAAAGAGGATGTAGTCGGTCGGAAAATTGCTCAACAGAAGGTTGTTCCGGCGACTCCATCGAAAGGGAAAGAGATTGTGATTGATGGCCTAAATCAGAGTCAGTCGGCTGCAAAAAAGAACTCGACGACTTAGAACGGTCTGATTTCTACGCAGAAGCAGGGTACAATTTTAGGAAGAAATTTGGGGAAAGCGGGAAATCTTTTTTACCTAAATGATACGGTGGAAATAGAAAAAGAGAATGGGCCTAGGATTGAATTTAGAACTATTAGGCCTTGTAAAAAAGATATTAAAAAAGGTCCATTAGTTAATGAGGCTAGGATAACTGGGATGGATCAGGTGGATAAAGTTGGAATTGGTCTAAGAACCCTTGCAGATAATTGTAGTCCTGATGGGCTAAACTTGGATAAGGCTGAACTTATAAAAAAAAGTTTAATTATTTCCAAAAATGCTGGTGGGCCAGAAATTGTTGAGTCAAGCGCTTTAATGGCGTGTTTGGATAGTAGTGTCCAAGTGAACGTTCCAGATAGTACAAAAGAGGGTGGAAAAAATATGGTAGCTCATAACTCAATAGGCTTGGATAAAGGAAAAGAAATTGTGATTGAGATGGGATTTAAACCTGGTGCTGATGTGGATAAAAAGGAAAAGTTGATGGAGGTGGACCCTACTTCAAAGAACAACATTTTGAAATGTTGGAAGAGGAAAGCAAGGAGCCTGAGCAATCTTTGTACGGAGATGGAGTCAACCGTTAAAGATGGTACAAAAGTCAAGATTTTGGGAAAGCATTTGATGGAAGCTAAGGAAGATAAGGTGGGTGTAAAAAAATTGAAGGAAGATTACGTTGCTAGGAGCAATGAGATATCGGTGGAGGTTGAGAGTCAGCCCCACCGGACGCAATGAAAACACTTTGTTGGAATGCTCAGGGGTTGGGAAACTCCCAAGCCCTGAGAGCACTTTGTCATGAAGTGCAAAAGTTTAAACCTTTACTCGTTTTTGTTTCGGAAACCAAATGATGTGATGTTACTGCTGCTAAAGTTCGTGTTACGTGCAAGTTTGACAAGTGTCTTTGTGTCCCCTGTGTTGGCTTAAGTGGGGGCTTGATGCTTTTATGGAATGATTCAGTGAATATCTCGGTGAATTCTTATTCCAAGGGGCATATTGATGTTACTGTGAAAGAGGTTTCTTTCATGTGGAGATTTACTGAGGTGTATGGGAATCCTGATGTCAGTTTGAGAAAAGACTCATAGGATTTACTACATAGGTTGAATGCTTGCTCAACCCTTCTCTGGCTATTAGGGGGTGATTTCAATGAAGTTCTTTTTGAAAACGAACAATTGGTTGGTGGGAAGAGGAATGTTGCTTCTGTGAAAGGCTTTAGGGAGACTATTGATGGGTGTGGTTTGTCTGATCTTGGCCACTCGGGTGATCGATTTACTTGGAGAAAGAACAACAAGTCTCGTGATGCCACTAGAGTTCGTCTGGACAGGTATTTCGCTAACTCTTCTTTTATTGATAAGGCTAGTAGAATCATTGTTGAACATCTTAATTATCATTCTTCGGACCATAGGCCTATTCTAGCCTCTTTCTCTTGGGAGTCTGAGATCAGGTACTGGGATAGACCTAGGCGCAAGATCATTAGATTCGAGGAGGGGTGGGCTAAATTCGCGGAATGCAAGGAGATTATTTCTTCTGCCTGGAACTCCTCAGTCTCGGGAGTTACTTCAGTCTCAGAAATGATTGACATTATTAGAGACAGTCTTGACAGATTGTCGTCATGGAATCTGATTAGGCTAGATGGGTCTCTTAAAAATGCCATCTTAAGAAAAGAGCAGGACCTTAAGGATGCTCTTGCTTGGGCTGCTGTTGGCTCCCCAAAGAGGGTTAGGGCCCTTGAGATTGACATTGAGAATTTGTTGGCCGAAGAAGAATCTTATTGGAAACAGAGATCGAGGGAGGACTGGCTAGCCTTAGGGGATCGTAATACTAAATTGTTCCATGCCAAGGCCTCGCATCGGAGGAAAAGAAATAGAATTTTGGGTATTAGAAATGGTTTGGGTGATTGGGTTGAAAGGGAGGAAGAGGTCTCCAAAGTTGTTCAGAGCTATTTCCTAAACATCTTCCTTTCCCAAGGTATTCATGTGCCCTTTCAGGATCGTATTTTTTACTGTGTGATTCCAAAAATTTTTGATTTGGATAATGCTATTCTTGACAAAAATTTCACTACCGATGAAGTTTTTGCTGCTCTTAAAAGCATGGACCCTACCAAAGCTCCGGGGCCAGATGGCACCAATGCTCTATATTTTATAAAACATTGGGATATTGTGGGTCAAGGAGTTTCTAAGGTTTGTCTTAATGTTCTCAATGAGGGAGATGATGTGGGCCCCTTGAATCAAACCTTTATCACTCTCATTCCTAAAACTCATGCTCCTAAAAGAATTGAGGAGTACCGTCCTATTAGTCTATGTAATACTGTTTATAAAATTATTGCCAAAATAATTACGAACATAATGAAATGTGTTATGGATAAGATCATTTCTCCAAATCAGTCAGCTTTTATTCCAAGTAGGCTTATCTCTGATAATGTTTTGATTGGTTTTGAATGCATTCACTCTATTAATTCAATTAAGAATGAGAAAGATAGTATGATTGCCCTGAAGCTCGATATGAGCAAGGCCTATGATAGGGTTGAATGGCACTTTGTCTTTGGTATGATGTATAAACTAGGTTTCAGTGCGAGATGGATTAAGATCATCAAAGCTTGCGTGACGTCGGTTAGATATTCAATTTTGATCAATGGCATGCCGCAGATCGAGTTCGCTCCCCAAAGAGGGTTAAGGCAAGGAGATCGTCTGTCTCCGTTCCTTTTTCTTCTTTGTGCTGAAGGCCTTTCTGCTTTTCTTTTCAGGGAAGAATCTCTTAACTCTTTCTCTTGTCTGAAAATTAATCGTTACTGTCCTTCTATTTCCCATCTTTTCTTTGCTGATGATAGTCTTTTATTTTTTAGGGCAAGGGATTCTAATTGTAGGATGGTCAAGGATATTTTATCTGTGTATTGCCAAGCCTCGGGCCAGCAAATCAATCTTGAGAAGTCCACCATGTTAGTTAGTAAAGTGGCTGATGCTCATTTGAAAGAGGATCTTAGTGAGCTGATGGGGGTTAATTTGGATGAGGACCTGGGCACTTATCTAGGTATGCCCTCTCAAGCTAAGAGGAAGAAAAAAGAGATGTTTGGGGCTATCAAGGAGAAAGTGGGGATTTGCCTTATGAAATGGAAAATTTTGCTACTTTTGAAAGGGGGGAAGGAGATTCTCATTAAAGCCATCGCGCAGGCGATTCCAACCTACACCATGAGCTGCTTTAGAATTCCTAAAGGCCTTATTCAGGAGTTGGAAAGTATGTGTGCTAATTTCTGGTGGGGTTCTAGTGGCGAGATGAACAAGATGCATTGGATGAGCTGGAAGAATCTTTGTGTCTCTAAGGCCCAAGGAGGCCTTAGCTTTCGTGAGTTAGAGGCTTTTAACCAAGCGCTGCTCTCTAAGCAAAGTTGGAGATTAACCAGGTCTCGCAACAGTCTCTTGTTCAAGATCCTCAGCGGGAAATATTTTCGAAATGGTGACTTCTTATCTGCCCCGTTGGGTATCAAACCATCTATGGCTTGGAGAAGTATTATTTGGGGGAGAGACCTTTTTCTCCATGGCTATAGATGGAGGGTGGGAGATGGGCGGAAGATTATCATTGGTAGGGATCCGTGGTTGCCCGGCAATGACAATAACACGCCCACTTCAGTTTGTGAGGAGTGGAAGAATCGATATGTGTTCGAGATAAAGAATGGTCCTCTCTGGAACGTTAGAGCCATTAAGTCTATTTTCAATAAGGAGAAGGCTGATCGTATTTTAAGTATTCATGTCGGGAGTGGCAGGCGAGAGGATGAAATTATTTGGAATTCACAAAATGGTTTTTTCTCTGTCAAGAGTGCCTATCATCTGGCTATCCTTTTAGCGGGTAGGGATGTTGCAGCTTCTTCGAACCCTTTCCCGACCTGTCTCACGTGGAAGCGATTTTGGAAAGTGTCTGCCCTCTCTAAAATCAAATTTGGGACTTGGCTCTTTTTAAAAAATGTTGTTCCTTCTAGGTCAAATATTTATTCTAAGGGTACTGATATCACGCAGGTTTGCCTCCTTTGCGGCCAAGGGGAAGAATCGACCATTCACCTACTTAAAGAATGCAAGATCACGATAAATGCTTGGAAGCTTATTTTCCCTGTTTTAACTAACTTTGTTTCTCTTTTCAGACAGGTCCACTCAGGTGAGGTTTTCTGGGATGGCCTTACCTCGATCTTGTCTTCTGATGAGCGACCTAAGGCTATCCTTCTTATTTGGGCTATTTGGAATTTTAGCAATCTTTCAGGAACTTCCCAAAAGAAAGACATTCTCCATAAGCTGATTAATTTTTATAATCTTGCTGTCTCACGCTATTGTTCGGGTTATGTGACAGGTTCGTTAGAGATCCCGCTTTCCTTTGTGCATCACACCTCGCTTAGATGGTCTCCGCCTGCCAAAGGCTCTTGGAAGCTGAATGTTGATGCCTCCTGGTCCTCATCATCAGGAAGAGGAGGCTATGGCTGGATCGTTCGGGACTGGCGTAGGGTCCCTCTACTTATGGGTGCTAGATCGAAGCTTCTTTGCTCTTCTGCTAAGCTTTTAGAAGGTGGTGCGGTGTTGGAAGGGCTTGCTGAGATCTTGAAGATGAAGAGGCTTAGTGCGCCTATGGTCTTGGTGGAATCTGATGCTTCAGTGATCATTGACTTGATTAATGGGGTTTTCCAAGATATCACAGAACTTCAGTATATTGTTGATGATATTTTAGATTTGGCCCCGTTGTTTGGGGAGATTTACTTCGCTCATATTCCTAGGTTGTGTAATGGTGTTGCTGATTCTCTTGCCAACCTGTGGCGGGATGATATTTCTTTTTGTTTTGAGCCTCCTATTGGCCTTGTCAATGTGGACTCTTTTTGGAGGGGGAATCTTCCCCCTCGTGTGCTGTCGGCTCTAACCGAGGATTGTGCCCTTTTAGCCCCCGATTAATGTTATTGGCTGTTTGGTTTTTCAAAAAAAAAATAAAATTTTAATGAATTGGGTTAAGTTGTCAATTTATTTACATTGTTCAAATAAATAAAATTTCTATGAGTTAGGTTAATTTTTAGGTTGACCCAAAGCTAATTTAGGTTGACTCGAGCTAACTCGAATTTATAATTAATTTTAATAAATATTTTTTTTACTGATAACATAATTATATACATGTATATATTTTATTTAATTAATATTTTTTTACCTTTATTCTACAATATTCTTTAAAATATGTTTTAAGTTTTTAGAATGTATATATGGTATAAGTTAAAACTGAATTGATAAATAAAGTTAATATGTTGATTTTTATGAAAGTTGAAAATTAAAAAACAAATAATAATAATAAAAAAAAAACATATTTAAATTAAAAATAAACAGACTAACCCGCTTTTTTTTTTTTTTTTTTTTTTTTTTTTTTTTTTTTTTTGACATAACAGACTCCCGTTAAGCTAGTAAAAGAGCGGTATACTTTGTTTTCATAGAAATCATAAAGATCCACATTAATTTTCAAATATTGAACCACCATCTTAAAACTGCTTCCAAAAAATACTTCAACCCCAAACGTTGGCTCACTTGTAGTTTGTCTTTACATACTTTTTTCTTTCTGGTGAATTTACCAACTTGTTTGTTCGTTTCAATGTCGAACATCACTATAGTTTATTAGATAATGTAGATATTCATTGATAATAAGAGAAGTAGTTCACCTAATTTATAATACTCTTCGAAGTATCTTGGTGTCGTAGCCTTGGGATGGGCTAGTGGTGGCTCAGGTATAGGAGAGCGAAGTTCCGATTTTCATAAAATAAAAAAAAAAAAGTAGTTCACCTTTCTTATATATTGTTACGAAGTCTCTACTTTTTTCGATGTGAAATTTTAATATAGTTAACCTATGTTGCCTGCAATGATTTTGAAACAAATGAGTAATGTATTCGTAAAGTATTTCTTGGGTCCAACTTAACTATCTGTTTTTGTGTTTACCCTTTGTTTTTTTCCATTTAATAACCAATTTTGTACAAATGCTCATCATAAATTTAACTCATATTTCTTCCATAAAAAATGACCTTAGTCGAGACTGTTTTAAAACAAGCCCATTAGGGCCCAAGTTCTTTTGTGTATTAGCCCAAAGCTTGTTATTCATTTTTTTGTTTTTTTCTTATGAATTCAACAACCTTTTAGATTCGAGCCCGTAACCGAAATTACTAGAGTACTATTCTTACTGGCATTGATTTTGAGTGTTAGTTGTGTTTTTTATAATTTTTTTGGCCTTTTTATGTTTCAAAATTTTTTTTGAATTTTTTAGGCGTTCGTGTATAGTGTTTATCTAGGAGTTCTTTTCATCCTACTGCTTTTTTTGTGTAAAAATGATGGTTTTATGGAAAGTTCTAACTTGGGTATAATTGAGTAACTATCAATTTATAGGTTTGAATTCTCCTACTTCAAATACGGTGAATAAAACGAATCATATCAATTATACAATAATAAAATTGGGATTTTTCTCTGAATATCTGGCATTTTAAAATAATCCTCAAGTTATATATATATATATATATATATATA